>CM021104.1:362966573-363049055 GCA_007115665.2 Sequoiadendron giganteum
CTACTCAAATACTATAAATATTGATGATCTATATACAATACAAACTCTTTAGGCAAGAAGTAATGTCTCCACTTATTTAAGGTTTGAATTATGGCATAAAATTCCTTATCATAAACTGAGTATCTTTTTTTGGCATCATTCAACTTTTCACTAAAATATGCTACAAGTGTTCCTTCTTGACTCAACACTACTCCAATTGCATTTCCACTTGCATCGCAATCCACTTGAAATAACTTACCAAAATATGGTAATGCTAACACTGGTTGCTCTATCACCTTTTGCTTCAACAATTCAAAACTCTTTTGTGCTCTATACGTCCACTTAAAATCCTTTGTGTCTCCTCTCATTATCTCTATCATGGGGTTACAAACACTACTCAAACTCCTAATAAACTTCCAATAGAAACTAGCTAATCCATGGAATGATCTAACTACTCCAATTTTTACCAGTGTAGGCCAATCTAAAATTTCTTTCACTTTTGCTGGATCCATCTTCAGTCCAGCAAAAATAACAAATCCAAAATATACCCATTTTGTCTTCATGAAACTACACTTCTTGACATTAATAAATAACTTATCTACTCTCAACTTCTACAATACTGTTTGGATGTGCCACAAATTCTCTTCTTTAGTCTAAAAATCATAATATTATCCAAGTAAACAATGACAAAATTACCCAGGAATTTCTTCAATACCTCATTCATCAAGCTCATGACATTCCTCGATGCATTGGTCAATCCAAAAAGAATCACTAATCATTCATGTAATCCTTTATTTGTCTTAAATGTAGTCTTCCATTCATCTTCTTCTTTGATTCTAATCAGATGATATCCACTCTTGAGATCAATCTTTGTAAAATATTTTTCTCCACTCAAACAATCCATAATGTCATCCATCCTTGGAAATGGAAATCTATACTGAATAGTGATCTTATTGATTGATCATGAATCCACACACATTCTCCACTCTCCATCCTTCTTAGGTGTAAGTACAGTAGGTACCAGACATGGGCTCAAACTTTCTTTGATCAATTCTTTCCTCATAACTCTTGAATTTGTCGGTTCAACTCTACATTCTCTATTGGTGTCATTATATGTGTTGGTTTTTTAGGAAAACTAGCTCCTAGTATAAGATCTATATGATGACTAATACTCTAGATAGGCAGTAGACCTTCTGGTACATTCTCTAACATGATATCTTCATACTCTGCCAACAATTATGCAACTTCATCACTCTTTGTGGTGTATTAATCTTCCTCTGGATTGCCACCCTTCTTTGGAATCAATGCAAAAAACATTTTCTCATGCCTCAATCCATCAAGAAATTTCCTTCCATCTACCAAAAATAGTCTAACAGTGCCACAAAACCTAGTCTTCTCCTCTTCCTCCAAAGGTGTCAACTTGATTCTCTTTCCATTTTATTTCACAATATAAGTATTCCTTCTTCCATCATAAATTTATTTCTTATCATATTGCCATGGTTTTCCTAATAATAAATGAAATGCATCCATAGGAATAACATCACACAATACTTCATCGCTATATGATCCAATACAAAATTTCACTAAGCATTTCTCATTCACCAATATCTTATGCTTATCTTGAATCCATGTTATCCTATAAGGGTTTGGATGTTTCAATCTCTTCAAATTCAATTTCATTACCATCTCCTCTTAAACTAGCTTATTTGTACTACCACTATCAATGATAACTTTGCATATATTTCCTTTGTACTTATATCTAGTTCCAAATAGACTTTTCCTTTGTGGTGGTTCTTCAATTACTTCTTCATGCATCAAATCTCTTCACATCACCAATTATTCACCTTTATCTAGATTTCTACATGAATTAGGGGATCCAACATTTTCTTCCTCCCCATATGTTTCTCTTCCATCATGGTTAGGTTTATTTCTGGTGCTTCCTTGATAACACTCAAATGCTTTATGTCCTTCACCCTTACACTTGAAATAGGTTCCTCTGAATGGTCTTCTCTTAGATATTCTTTCATCTCTCTAGTATCCATCATTACAGTGCAAATTATGACCTTCTCTATTACTGTGGTAAAAAAATGTCTTCTCTCCCTCTATAGTATGATATAACATCCTTTTCCTCAATTTGATAGGGTTTCGGATCTTTTTTTTGCTCCATATATGGTCTCCTTTCTCCGAACTGGGATCCATTCTTTTGAAATCTTCCTCTTGCACTTCTCTACCTTTGTTCAAACTTCTTGTTCAACTTCTCTTCAAACTTTAATACAAATTGGTATGCTTCTTCAACAAATGTCATCTTCACCAGGCTCAACTCTTCTTGAATGTTTGTTCTCAATCCATTTATATACCATACAACCTTCTCTTTGCTTGCTTCACTATGATCGGTTCTAATTATTGTCTTATAAAATTCTTCAATGTAATCTTTCACATATCTTTCCTTTTGTCTCAAGTTTTGCAATCTTTTCAAAAATTCCATTCATAATATGTTGGTATGAATTGATTCTTCAATTTTTTCACTAGTATGTCCCATTTGATGATTCTTTCTTTTCATCTTCTATTCCTATCCAATTGAACTTATTTCCACCACAATGCAGCATGACCTTTGAACTTTGTTTTCAAAAATTTGACTCTTTTTGGATCTTTAATTTCTTTATATTCAAAGTATTATTCTGTTTCATTGATCCAATCAATCAACCCTTGAAGATTCAAATTTCCCACATAATTTTTTTTAACTCTAGGTCACTTTCCAATATTTTAAATCACTTTCAACATCTTGACTTTTTCATTCTTCTTCTTCATCATCTATGGTTTCTACAATTTGATTTACATGTTCTACTTCATCATCACTTTCATCATTTTTCCTAGGGTTTAGACCTCGCCTTTGATCTTCTCCAACAAAATCTAACCTAACTCACATCTTGTGCATCATTTCCAACATTTCATCCATTCTTCCAATAACATTTCTTGTAGCAGGAACTCTCCTCGGTGGAATATCTCCCCTCGAATCAGTAGAACTACCTCAATTTGGTGATCTGGCTACAAGAGTTTTAACTGCCTCAAAATTAGTGATTGATTGAAAATAAATGTAGTCTACCTTAGGTTGGTGATCTTTTCACCTCAAATAATGCCTTTAGGAATCAAAACTCACTCTGATACCACTTGGTGCAGTCATGATAGGAGGGTTCTAGAGGGAATAGTCTGAACTGTGCAACAATGAGTCAACATAGTCGAAATAACATAGGAAACTAATATGAAAACATGAATCTTCATTAATATAGAATTCCTACATACAACATTGGCCATGAGGGAAAATTACAAGGGCTCATAGGCATTACCACAAAGGCTTCAACAATGGAACTGGTGACATGCCTTATTACATGCCCTCAAAGGGTTATTGCAAAAATGTATTGATTTAAATCTAAATCTATTGAATGATCAAACTAGTGTCTACAATGAATTACAATTCTTATAAATATTCTCCTCACACTCCCAAAATAGGTCCAAATTAGCCACAAGGGTTAGTAAACTGATGAATGCTCAAATGTGAAGGTAAGCCATAAGATATGAATATTCAGCTCCACATGAAATGAATTAACTTATGAATCCTCAAGATAGGTACCAAAAAACTCAAGATGCTTGTATGGTGTCCAATTAAGCTTTTCACAATCTAAAATAGGTCTTCACTAAGAAATATAGACCAGTTCGGCCCTAGATGCTCTAACTAGTAACACAGTGAAATTCTGAGAGCGATAACTTTCAATGGACAACTACAAATTATGTGAAATTCGGATATGTGATAGATGTCAATTTGAAGATGTTATATCCTGCTCCATGTGCTAAGAAACAACAATGTGGTAAAATTCAAAATGAACTATTAAAACTATGCCTGAATGTAAGGAAAGAAAAGAACTGGTTTTGGTTGATATAGGATTTCTTTACAACCAAGGATGCTCTTGCATCAAAAAGGGATATCTATTATTTCACACCAATATGGGACCAATCCCCCTATGGGATGATATTTGGGGTATTTAGATAGATTTTATTCATGCATTGCTTGTTATTTCATGCTTTTTGTTGATGATTTCCATGTTTATGCTTTCAAGTAACTCATAGGGAGTTTGACTTAACTTAGCTAATGTGAATAATTCCTTTGTTTTTTAATCATGTTTGACTCAGGTTATGATCACACCCAAATTTTGGCGTTGGAAGGAGGGCTTAACCATTTAACTTTGACATTTTTTTCTTGAGATTCACATATTTTGCAAGTTCTAGAAAATGACATCACGATTGACATCACCAAAGTGTTTATTGAGAACAACATTGCTATTGCAAAGAAATACAACATCCCTTTCATAAACAATTTTGTTATTGAAATATGACACCTCTTTTGATGCACTTAACCACTTTTTTTTTTATTACTATTACGCTGCTTTGGTTAACCCGTTGCCATTGACCTCTCTATTTTTTTGTGAACTTGTAGGTTTCACCAGAGCACCACATTTGATATTGCACCACCTTTTCCAATAAAAATTCACCATTGAGCTCATTGTCTACTGCAAAGTGTCACTATTGCATTTCACCAGAGTGTCGCTATTCCCAAAATAACACCGCTATTGATAGAATAATGTCACTGTTTACAACAAAAAGTTGCTATTGCAATTTGAAAAGGAACATGGAGAATTGAAGTAAAAAAAGGAATTTGATATTCATTATAATAGTGATTTCAAACACTCATGGGGAAATAACCCACCATAGGTTATTTTTCCTTCATGCTTTAGGACTACTAGATTTGATTTAGGCTTTAAAATTTACCATTTCTATGATCTTTTTAAAGTTGGTTAAGAAATGAAACCCTCATTTCCTCATCATTGCGATATTGGTTAAAATTGAACAACAAAAACAAACACTTCCATTGGTACTATTAAAATGAAGTCATCATTGCAATATAGATTAACATGACTATGTTTTACGTGCTTGCTATGCATGTAAACTTCTAGTGTGTATCCTCTCCCATTGTGCTTCATGCAATCTTGGGTGAAGAGAAACACTCCAAGTTTACAAAACATTTTTGGTCACCCCACGGATTTGCTACATATCCTCTCCCCTTGCACTTTGTGTGATCTTGGGTGAAGATAAATAGCATCTTTCTTATCTTTTTTAGATAAGGGCTTGCTAGTGAGACACATCCTGCAATGGATAACTCATCAAAGGAAGGTCTAAAAAGTACATTTATCGATGGGCTATATTAAAGGTTGTGAATTCATAAGATAGTAGCTTCAATCAAGAGTGTGGTAACATGACAGTGCCTAATCCTTGTCCAAATATATGGGTCAAGCAAGAACAACTAAAGCTTTAAGTAGCTTGCAATTAGTTTATACCCCCTATGTTCTCTGTTGTCATTAAATTCCTTGTCTTAGAGGCCAACCTTGTTTTTCAAAATGTGTTTTAAGGTAGTGCATCGGAATAGCACCCTTCTGAGAATTTACTTACAATGTCTGGTTTTTGGTTGAGGCAATAAAGAAAATAGGGAAGGGAATCTTTTTCTTGGCATTTCAAGACGTTACATTTCCTTGGCACAGCCTATTTTTCCACTCCATCTTCAAAGATTAATCATTTCTTAGGGAATTATGGTAAGCCTACTAAGAAATACATACCTACTTGAGCTAGGATTGTTATTGCTTGTTCTTGTTGTGTCATTTTGACACATTGCTTGGATTCAAAACAATTTAAACAAAAAGTGAACATTGGCATTAAGATTTCAAACCCTTTGGACCTAAGTGTGGATGCCTTTATTAAGCCCTATATTATTGAATTCCCTTAAGGATATCTTTTTTTTTTTCAAAACAATATCTTTGAGGCTTCATAATATTTGGGTCATATCTCAATCCACATTTATTCCAAATTAAACCTAGGGAACTATAGCTTAAACCTCTAGGTTTTCACATATTGAGCTTTTTGGAATGAAATTTGTTGAAAGTGATAGAAATTTAGTCTGAAAACTTAATCAATATATTGGATTTGGTAAAAGAAACCTCACTAATCAAGATTAAATCAATTGAACCCCACACATATGCATGTTTATCTTTTGTCTTATGTTCAAAACATAATGCCTTTGAATCAAACATTAATCTTTTTGGTTTGAAATACTCTTAGGGAAAATCATGTTCTTCAATACCTTGGTCTTGTAAACAAGTCCTTAACTTCATATTAGGATCAAATAAATCTTTCCATCCACACCAAAACATTTTTCATTTCATCTCACAAACAACTTTAGAACTTTGGATACACCAACCTCGTAGACTTGGGTAAATCATCAAATCAAATCAAATCACCTTGTTTGAATAAGTGTGTGGGAATGAATATTTTTTCATAAACCTATTTAAATTAGCAAACAATCCATTTTGAAAAAAATTATCCTAAGGTCACAAGTATATCTTATTGTTCATGAGTTCATTATCAATCCTTAAATATCAAAACATTAAACCCAAAGTCTAGTGTTGTCCAAATTTTGAAAGTTCATCATCCATATCACCCACCCTTTCATCTTTTCATATCATCATTGGTCCTAAATTACTTAGAGGTAAACTAGGTCAAAACACAAGAAAAACATGGAATATAAACTCGATTCATACATCATGAGTGATCTAAGTCAATCAAACTATCAAAGACTTACAATAAAAATTTATTATCAAAACTCACATTTATACAATTCACACATGGGATCATTATATCCTACAAACCTCAATGGTACAACAAATGTGATTATTCCCAATCTAAATTTTGGAACACCTTTCCCTATGGTAGATTTAAATAAAATTAAAAACCTACAAATCTATAAGACAAATGATCAATAAATGAGTCTTCAACAAAACAACATTATCCCATCAAATCAATACATTCCAAATGTGAATATACCAAATACAAACTTACCAAACATGAACATATCAAATCCACACTTGATGAGCTATGGGATAGATAGGTTTTTGAATCACACCAATGTTGCTCAAAATCCAAACAATATATTGACAGCTCAATGTATTGATCCAAATCAAGGTAACACCATGAAAAATCAAGATTACCTAAATCAAAGCAATGTGTTTCCCAACTACAATAATGTTCAATTCCAATATATAATGCAAAATCTAAACATCATCCCAAATCAAAAAATTGTCCAAAATCAATTTGTGAATAATCCCATATGAATACCATAAGTGTATATTCCAAATATGCTTGACCAACAACCAAATCAACTATATCACGGGTGTTGAAATCAAAATCAAGAATAAATTTTGTGAGATCAAATTTCTTCACTTACCAGAATAGTTGATTCATTGTTCCAAGAGAGATATCCACCCCAAAATCAACACACTCCCCCATTGGTTAATCCATTCCATCAAAACATTGATTTGTGTCTAAAACCACATCAAGAACAACATCTTCAATATCAAGAAGTTGAATATCAAAATCAACAACCTCAACAACACAATCAATCACCACATCTCCAAGATCAATTTTCAACAATCACAAATATCGCAAGATGACAAATGTGAATGCACTACTTTGGGAGAGGAAATTGAATCAACAATAAACAAGCTACATAATGTAAAACTCATAACTCTTAAAAATTTAAGTTATTACCACTCTATCATAAACCTCTCTTGGAATAAGAGAAGAGCTTATTGTGAGTATAATAGAGAAAATATTCATGAAACATCAAGTTGTATTCAACTCAAATATCTCATCCAATACCTTCTTGATGAAGGAAAAACAACTATTGAAAACAATGATCAAGATTTAACCACTAATTATAGAAGTGACAATCTCTCCACCACAATTGTTGAAAACAATGATCAATATCTATCCATAAATGAGAACCTTGAAGATGTTTCTACCTCATCCAATGATCAAATCAACATACATCAAGAGTCATTTTTTAATCATGATCAAAAACCATCAACAATATCCAATAATGATCCATTTCAAGAAGCGTTAACATCATTTGATCCTATGATTGAAAACACTGACAATATCTCCACCACCATTTTTTAGGACAAAATTCAAGATCCATTCACCAATGATCATGTTGAGAATATCTCTACATCACCTAATGAGTTAGAGGACATATCTCAAGAATTTGTTCCAAATAATTATGAATGTCTTTCACCAAAGTCTATAAACATTCCTTTCAAAGACATATTGACATCCTTTGACCTCTAATGATATCAATATTCCACAATCCATAATGTTCTATGCAATTATTTCTGGCTTAGATTGCATGAGATTTTTTGCATCAAAAAATATCACACAATCTAAGCCAAAAATCATTGCATAGATCCTTTGACCTCATGAATGTAGATATTCAAGGAATCCTCAACACTTGACCAAAATCCACTCAAATATCAAGAGGATATTTAACCACTTCCCATGCCTAATGAAGATATCCAAGAACCCTTTGTAAGCAATCCATCCTTTTAAATTGACCCATGTCAAGAACTTGATCCAAAGCACATCAAAATAAATTCCAAAATTAATCAAGATCAATAATCCATATCTCCAAGATTCTACAATGATCTAATGGGCATTCTCCAATCTATACAAGATGTCAAAAATGATGATCATATCCATATAGCACATACTCCTCCATCTACGCATGAGATGCCTTCTTTGGATGGACACATAGATGATCTTCATTCTAAACAAGATTCATTTACTCTTGACATTATTACACAAGAATAGGAGGTTATTGATTCCTACAATCAGGATGAGTTGTCAAAATCAAGATTAGATATATCCCAATTTTAGATTGGGGACATCATGTATGAAGATATCGAACATTATCCACTCAAGGAAACAAATCAAAACAAATAGAATATTCCAAGGTTAGCATAGAAACAAATTGAAATAAGATCATCTACAATGGTCATTATTAGAGGATGCTTGCTAAACAAGGCATCTTAAAATAGTCAGAATCAAAGCGTGAAGGTACTACTTCCACAATACTGGGGGTGACTTCATCTCAAGAAAACATCAACATAAGGAGCATAAAAAATCCTTATGATGAAAACAATGCCAATAATACAACTATCCACATCACGAGTCATCATCCACCCATCACCCCATCCAAAAATTGGGACCAACATCAAAAGAAAGGTTTGAATCAAAGCACGAAGAATGTTATCAAAGAAAAAGAAGTTGGGAAGCATAATGGAAAAATCAAATACACATGGATACCAAAAAATACAAAGATAGATCATCCCTATCAAACTCTAGATCAGTCAAAGAAACTATGGTGAAAAATCAAAAAGGAAAATGTATCCATCAAAGACATCCACAAATGAAAAATAAAGCCTCTCAAGTTCTTAGTTGATTGTTCAATGTATAATCAGTTGTTGTATATGTCTAATAGCAGCATAGTGTTGATTTCAAAGATGCTCAAGTGACAAGTGGCAGTAGGAATGCATTTTTGTCAAATCCTACCTTATATCAAGATACATTCAAGGATAATAATGAGTATAAGAAATAAATCTAATGATTGACATGTCAGAGAATGGCAAGGTTACACTGATTTTGATAAGAAAATGATAGAATGGTGGTAGTATTGCAAGTACACTATTATGTGTCAAGAATGAGTGTCATCACAATTTAAGAGAATTAAAGGAAGTTCAGTAGGCTAAAAGGGATCAATTATGAACAAGATCATGGGAAGTGACTATGGGAAATAGAAAATAAGATGAAGCATCAAAATATAGATCCTAGGGACAACCATTATGAGAAAAAGATAGTGTTCATAATAATGTGTAGCCTTGAAAAGATAATTCTATGATACTATATGATCAAACAAAGAGGGTAGTAGTCACAATCTAAGGAAGTTATATGAACACTTTATCAAGAGCAGAAACATGACATTTAAATGGAGGATCTAAAGACAATCCTTTTAGATTTTCTACAAATTTTGTTATGCACACTCAAGGAAAGGGGATCACAAATCTCAAAGAATGTTATTGATTAAATGATTAGCTAAAGATAGTGAATGGGTTTGAACACAGGGTCTATGCTATTAGTTTATGCTTCAAGGAGTATGCATTTATTGGTTTCTAAGTTATCAACTAAGCTAAAGACAATGAATATTTTGTTGGAAACAAGCTACACTGAGAGGGGGGGTGAATCAGTGTTGTGCAAAAATTAACTGTATTAACCTTTATCTTCAAAGCACTTGTAACATTCAACCAAAATGCATGAACAAGAAGAAAAATCACAACACCATAACACAATAATTTTTATGTGGAAACCCTATTAGGGGAAAAACCATGGTGGATGACCAATTCACAATATGATTTGAGTATACTCAAATGAAGTTTACAATATGGGGAATGCACTTGCATTTAGGTGCACTACCTAGAGCTCACTACTCAAAGAAGACTCATTGTCTTACAAAGAAAATAAAATCAAAACCATCTGAAAATTTCAACTGAAAAAATAGCATCTACATATGCTTGATTATAGTTCTGGTTAGGCTCAATACTCAATCTTCTATCCTTCAGACTGATTATGCACTTTCTGCTCTATTCTGCTCAAAATCACAACACAAATCCTTTATGCACAAGTGAAACTGTACATTATCGCTCTTCTAATCTACTCTTATTCGCAATTCACATCAACACACTTCATACACACTTCAAAATGATGTGAAAAATCTCATATATATATATATATATATATATATATATCCACAACTAAGAATTAATTGCCCATGTGTTGGCATCAATAGAACAAAAGAATATTTACAATTTTCGGCTCAAATCATGAGTAAAGTATAATGCGCATCCACAATGGTTGGCCAAAAATTAGCTAGGACCCAAAAAAAGATGCACGAATATAGACATCCTTGAACAATTACTTCCCAAACATCTGTGACATGATACATTCACAAAGCCAGCCCTAGTATTGATAAAGCGGAGAATTAGCCAACCAAATCTTCTAACTCACATATGGACCAAGACAAGGCACTGATATTCATGGATAACACAAATCATACATCAATCAATCTACCCTAAGATACGCAACACAAAATATTAACAGAAAATCTTCATGTGAATCGATGAACACAAAACTATCGAATGCTCTATTCTTCCTTAATTATTTGCAATCTGACTATCGATGTGAAAAAATGATGATGTGTGGATCCAATCCCCGAATCGGGTTGCCATCAATGACAACACCAAAATATATTTGTAGTGTCTCTTACCAACAATCTCCCCCTTTGGCATTGATGGTTGTTGGATGTTGTGGTTGTCATTGATGTCAACGCTATTAGAATTGGTGATTCTGAAGGCTATATATGTTGAGGATATTGAGAAAATTGTAATAAATATATTTTTGGTAGCCAGTGAAGCCGAGAAGGTCAGAGTGATGCAATTTTTTGTACATTGATTTTTAGGCATCGTTCATTAAAGGGTTTGTTTCCGAGCCTATCTAGTATGTTATCTGAAATTTTAAGTGGTACGCATCAAGAATTAAGGAAGTTATGAAGTTTTGTGTTCCTATAGTCACTCTATTACTATAGTAGGTGTTTTTGGAAGAAGTAGATGAAATTCTAGAAATTTAAGTCATTGCACATGTTTTTGTGATGTTCGTGGATGAGTCTAGATCATGATCTCTCCTTGTTGTATGTCTGCATTGTTTGGTGTGATTGTGATCAAAGATTTTTTTTATGTGTGATCAAGTTTTCATGTTCTTGGCCAACATGATGGTGGTAATGCTTATGGATCCATAAGGATTAATCTTTTATTTTTTGGCATGTTCGAGGATGTTGATTTTAGTCCTCACTATGTTGTGACCAAATTAGGTTGATGCGTATCAAGATTTGTTCGTGTATTAAGGCTGACAGTTGTAATTTATTCTTTATTCTTGGTCAATAGAGTTGTTGATGTAAATCCAGGTAGTGGATATATAAGAATGATTGTTTCTTGATTTTGGAGAGAGTGTGTGTGTATTATCGGTGTATGTATGTGAAATATATGTGCAAATAAAGATCAAATCATTCAGGAGTAGAGCAGAGTGTGAAGGAGTTTGAATAGAGTGTGTAGAAATTTTTTAGTGCCTAATCGAAACTGTCATCAGGCTTTTGTAAAAGCTAATTTCTTAGTTCAAACTCATCAAATGGATTTAATATTATTATTTTATGTAAGCCAATGAGCCTTCCTCTAATCAATGAGCTCTAGGTAGTGTGCCTAAATGCATTTGCATTCCCTATTCATTTCTTTCATTATACTTCTAATAGGGTATAATCTTTTGGACCAACATCCATCGTGGTTTTCCCCTAATAGGGTTTCCACATATAAAAATCTTGGTGTTCATGTGTCTTTAATGTGTTATTGATTTATGCTTCCATTGTTAATTATCAGATCTGAGATTAAAGGTTGTTTTAGGTTAAATAAGCTTAATTTTATAACAATTGATTCACCCCCCCTCTCAGTTGTCTATCCTTGTTTTTCCAACAATTGATATCAGAGTAGGTTCCTCTGAAGGGAATTCTTAACAGCTTGAGGTGATCTGAGATGGAATCTTACAAGAAGGATAGTCCTAGATTCGATGGAGAAAACTACTCTCTATGGAAAATCATAATGGAATTTCATTTGAAGTGTATTGGTGATCCTTTCTGGAAGATTACAAAGAATGCATATACTATTCCTCAGAATGGTCCCTCTACTACTGATGAAATCAAAGAAGCTGAAATAAATACCAAGGCTATTGAAGCATTGTTGAGTTCTTTGATAGATATAGAGATGATAAATGTGATAGGTATGAAGACTGCACATGAGATATAGAAAAATTTGGAAACATTGTATGAAGGATATGCACTAGTGAAATTTGCTAAGCTATAGAGTCTAAAAGGAAAGTGGGAGGACATGAAGATGAGTGAAGATGAGAACATCCTCTCTTTGTCTCAAAAGATAAATGAACTGGTGATGAGCATTAGATGTGTCAGTGGATTCTTGGATGAAGAAGAGACTATGACTAAAATAATTAGATTTGTGCCTCCTTCCTACAAAAAAAAAGCTCATGTTATTGATGAACTCAGGACAGTGACAAATGTGACAAGAAACATGTTGATTGGAAAACTTTCTGCCTTTGAGTTAAGTTAATTTGGTGAATCTACTCCTCAGATCAAATCTGCATTCAAGGCTACTGTATCTGGGAAAATAAAATAGAGATATGATCCAGGAGAGAGCTTCAAAAATACATTCAAGTATGAAGATGAGATGAAATACATTGAAGATGAAGAAAAAGAATTAGAAGAACTAGAAGCATTGATTATGAAAAGAGAAGTCGAAGGTCATGGTAATTACAAAGGAAAGCTACCTATCAAATATTTTTCTTGCAGTAAAATAGGTCATTTTGCATCAAGGTGTCCTAAAAGAGTCTCTAAGTATAAACTTGATAAGACAATATTTCAAAATAAATGCTATTATGTTGAAGAAGGTGTTATTGATGATGAAGATGAAAAAGAAACTGGAGATTAAGATGAATGGGTATTCATTTCTATCAAAGAAAATGGTTAGGTGTCCATTGAATCTACTAGTAATGTGAATGATGAGAAGGCTCTTGTAGAAAAAATTGAAGAAAAGGATGAGTGGGTAATTGACAATGGATGCTCACATCATATTACTAGTGAGAAAAGAAAGTTTTTAAGCTTGGAAAACCATGATGGTGGTGTTGTAAGATTTGGAGACAACACTTTTGGTGTGATTCAAGGGAGAGGCACTATTTCTTTTGGTGGTAAGCATAATACTGATGATGTTCTTTATGTAGAAGGCAAGCATAACTTGTTGATTGTTGGAAAAATGGTAGACAAGGGTTACAATATTTAATTCAACGATGGTAAGTGTATAATAAGGGGAAGTTCTAAAAATATCATTGCTTCAAGTACAAAGACAAGAGGTAATATTTTTACTTGAGTGTTTCTAGTGAAAGTTATTTAATTTCTCAAGTTGATGTAAGTTGGCTATGGCATAGGAGGTTGTGTCATGTGAACTTTGATAACATTTTCAAAATAAGCTTTACTCAAGCTATCAAAGATCTTCCTAAGTTAGTGAAACCTACTAACACTATGTGCAAGGAATGTCAGATGGGAAAGCAGACTAGAAATTCCTTCTGGAGAAAATAGTATAACTCTAATGGAGTACTGAAATTGATACATACTAACCTATGTGGTCCATCCAGAATCAAAAGTCTTCAAGTGAAAGGTACTTTATGTTTCTTATTGATAATTACTCTAGAATGATATGGGTTGCCTTCTTAAGAGAAAAACATGAAGCATTAGAAAATTTCAAAAGCTTCAAATTTATGGCAGAGAATGAGATGGGCCAAAAGATCAAATTATTAAGGTTAGACAGAGGTGGTGAATTCACTTCCCAAGAATTCAACTTTTTCTATGAAGAGCATGGAATCTAAAGACAACTATCTGCTCCTTGAATCCCTTAACAGAATGGAGTTATTGAAAGAAATAATAGAACCATTCTAGACACTGCTAGAACCATGATGTTGGAAGAAAATGTTCCTCATTTCTATTGGAGAGAATTTGTAAGCACTATTGTGTATACCATTGATTGGGTAAATTTCAATAGTAATTCTAGTAAGACCCCTTTTGAGCTATGCTTTGGTTATAATCCTACTATCAAATATTTCAAAAAAATTGGAAGCAAATGCTACATCGAGAGAGATGATGATATAGGCAAGTTTCATGCTAGAAGTGATGAAGGAATCTTTCTAGGTTACTCTACTGAGAGAAAAGCTTACCAGTGCTTTAATAAAGGGTTGAAGAAAATGGTTGAAAGCGAAAATGTCAAAGTTGATGAAGATATTGATAGACCATCCAAATGTAGTGGATATGATTTAGATGATCATAATGATAGTTCTAACAATGAACATAATGTTCAGACATAGAATCAACTTCAAATTGTTCTAGTGAACCAAGGGAATCAAGAAGTAGAAACCAACAAAAGTGTAGAAGAAAGAATAGAAGAACTAGAAGTCAGAGAAAATCCTAAAACTCCCAAATATGTAAGGTGAAATCATTTTGATAGTCAGGTCATAGGAGATAAGAGGAAATGTGTGCAAACTAGAAGAAGAATTTTAAAAGAGTATTGTCTAATTTCCAAAACTGAACCTAGCAATATCAATGAAGCATGCAAAGATGAACATTGGATGGAAGCCATGAAAGAAGAACTAATGCAAATAGAGAAAAATGATACATGGGATCTTGTTCCTAGACCTAAGAACAAAAATGTGATTGGAACCAAATGGGTGTTTCAGAATAAGCTGAATGAAAAAGGTGAAGTGGTCAGAAACAAAGCGAGACTGGTTTGCAAAGGGTAGTCACATATGGAAGGTATTTATTTTGAAGAAACCTTTTCCCCTATTGCTATAATTGAAGTTGTATGATTATTTCTTGCTTATGCTTCTTTCAAGAATTACAAAGTTTATCAGATTCAAGTAAAGTCAACATTTCTAAATGATGATCTAAAAGAAGAAGTCTAGGTTGAGCAAACAGATGGATTTCAATTGACTGATAAAGAAAACATGGTATGTCGATTGAAGAAAGCTCTATATGGACTTAAGCAAGCTCCTAGAGCTTGGTATGCTAGATTGGATAAATACTTGTTGAAGCTTGGATTCAATAAAGGTACTATTGACATCAATTTGTATTTCAAGTTGGATCAGAATAAAGAGTTGATCATTGAAGGCTTTGTTGATGAAATTATTTTTGAAGGTGATGATGATTTGTGCATGAAGTTTTCTGATGAAATGAAAAGTGAGTTTGAAATTTCAATGATTGGAGAAATGAAATTCTTTTTAGGATTAAAAACACTTAGTTAGAAGATGGAATCTTTATATCCCAATCGAAATATGTAAAAGAGTTACTAAAATTTTTTGGAATGGAAGACTCAAAGCTAGTTTGTGCACCTATGGTAACCAGATGCAAACTTACACAAAATGATGATTCTTCTAAATCAAATCAAACAAGATACAGTTCAATGATTGGTGGATTACTCTATTTGACTCAGACTAGGCCAGATATAATGAATGTTGTATGCATGGTTGCTAGATATCAAGTTGATCCTAAAGAGTCTCATGTGACTACTATGAAAAGAATCTTCAGATATCTAAAAGGGATAGTTGACTTTGGTCTTTGGTATCCTAAGGATGATGATCTTATCCAGAGCGCTTTTACTGATGCAGATTGGGCTAGAGATGTGGATGACAGGAAGAGTACTAGTGGTGGTGCATTCTTCTTGGTAAAGAAGTTGGTATCTTGGCTAAGCAAAAAGTAGAATTTTGTTTCATTATCTATTGTTGAGACAAAATATATTGCTACTGCAAATAGTTGTACTCAAGCATTATGGACGCAGTAGATGCTGAGAGATGTCAGAATTGAGTATGAAAAACCCATTGCCATATTATGTGACAATTCAAGTGCCATAAACATTTCTAAGAATCCAGTGTTGCATTTAAAGAAAAAGCATATATCCATCAAATATCACTTCTTGAGAGATAAAGTAAGTGACAAATAAGTTAGACTAGAGTATGTACCTACTAGGGAGAAAATTGAAAACATCTTTACTAAATCATTGCCTAAGGATACTTTGAGTACCTTAGAGGAAAGTTAGACTGATTTTCCCTCCTAATTAGAAATAAGTGATGCAAGTCTTCGCATCAGTTCATGAATTCATAGCCATATCTTATTCTGGATTGATGTTGTGGTGGTTGCTACTCATGGGGAGTAGTCAAATGTGCTAAATATGTGGTTTAGAGCATGTGTACATTTTCCATTGATGTCAAAGGGTGAGAAGAACAATGTGAAAGAATCTTGAATTAAGGGGAGAAGAGTTAAGAAAGGGAGAGAAGAACTATGAGAGGAGAACTGCAAATGAAAGGGAGAAAAGAATGTGAACAACCAGTTGTGTTGATGGTATTATTTTTCACATCATGTGTTTCCATCAATGCCAAAGGGGGAGATTGTTAGATGTTGTGGTTGCATTTATGATATATGGTTTTCATTGATGTCAACACTATTAGCATTGGTGATTCTAAAGGTTGTATATGTCGAGCATATTGAGAAAATAATAATAAATATATTTTTGGCAACCAATGAAGCTGAGAAGGTCAAAGTGATGCAAATTTTTGTACATTGAGTTTCAAGTGTTGTGGATTAAAGGGTTTTTTTCCAATCCTATCTAGTATGTTTTCTAAAATTTTCAATGGTACGCATCAAGAATTGAGGAAGTTATGAAGTTTTGTGTTCCTACAGTCATTATGTTACTATAACAAGTGTTTTTGGAAGAACCAGATGAAATAATAGAAATTTCATTTGTTGCACATGTTCCTGTGATGTTCTTGGATGAGCCTATATCATGCTCTATCCTTGTTGTATGTTTGCATTTTTTGGTGTGATCGTGATCGGAGATTTTTCTTATGTGTGCTTGAGTTTTCATGTTCTTGGCTGACATGATGGTGGTAACGTGTTGTGGATCCATAAGGATTAATATTTTATTATTTGGCATGTTCAATGATGTTGATTTAGGTCCTCACTATTTCATGACCAACTTAGGTTGATGCACATCAAGATTTGTTCATGTATTAGGACCGACAATTGTAATTTATTCTTTCTTCTTGGCTGACAGAGTTGTTAATGTAAATTTGTGTAGCGGATATATAAGAATGATTGTTTCTTCATTTTGGGGAGAGTGTGTGTGTATGCTCGGTGTATGTATGTGAAATATATGTGCAAATAAAGACAAAATCATTCAAGAGCATAGCAGAGTGTGAAATAAATTGAGCAGAGTGTGAAGGAGTTTGAGCAAAGTGTGTAGAATTTTTTTTGTGCCTAACCAAAACTATCATCAAGCTTTTGTAGAACCTAATTTCTTAGTTCAACCTCATCAAATGGATTTAATGTGATTTTTTTATGTAAGGAAGTGAGCCTTCCTCTGAGCAGTGAGCTCTAGGCAGTGTGCCTGAATGCATGTGCATTCCCTATTCATTTCTTTCATTATACTTCTAATAGGGTATAATCTTGTGGACTAACATCCACCATGGTTTTTCCCCTAATAGGGTTTCCACATATAAAAATCTTGGTGTTCATGTGTCTCTGATGTGTTATTGATTTATGCTTCCACTGTTAATTATCAAATATAAGATTAAAGGTTGTTTTAGGTTAAATAAGCTTATTTTTTGTCGCAACCGATTCACCCCCCTCTTAGTTGTCTATCCTTGTTTTTCCAACAATGGCAACACTTAGTAAAAAATGACTAAGTATCGAACCATTACCAACATCAATTACACTGCCAAAATTTTCAAAAACCAAACTCTTCTCCAAAACACAATTCTCCCCCTTAGATGATTATGAATTTTTCACTCTACTACTCTCCCCCTTTGAAATCAATGGAAAAGGCTCGAATCCACATATCAAAAATCAGATAAAACTATTATGAACAAATTTCTTATGTAAAAATAGGCTTCTTCAACTTACATAAACTTGAAAATATCTGGAAAGTATTTCTTCAACATGGTCAAATTTGTGTTCCAAACCCTTTTGAGACTCTCCAAGATTTTTATGTGTCCACAAACCAAGTAGGATTGTGTCTCTGTAGACTCCAAGTTTGTTGGATCACCAACTGCCTTAGCATCTTCGGCTTCTTTCAATGCACTTGACATAATTTGTATCTTTGGGCCAATTAGGCCTCTAATTTCACATGCTCTTGCAACAATTTTTTCATTTTCATGCTTCAAGATCTTTATTTTGTCAGTCAATGATATCACTTCACCTTCTAACTTTCCAACACCATCAGTTAAAGGATCAAACAATTCATAAATAGTGGCTATCTATTTTTCGAGATCCTTAACTTTCTTTCCATTTGCCTCAATAAATTTTGACAAAAACAAACAAGACTTGTAAATCTCTCCACCTTCGGATAGAGAATTTTGGCTATTTAGCACACAGGTGGCTAGCAAAGTTTTATCCTTTGTTATCATTTCCTTCATCCCATTTGATCTTTTGGCATCAAATTCCTTTTGAACTTTAATCATAGCTGATTTCTCAAGTGACTCGAAGTGAGTACTTACAAATTTTATGAGATTCCTTAGTTCACCGGAGGAAGAACTGATTGGATCTTTCACATGTGTGGGAATTATCTTTTCCAAGACTTCAGATGCAAGATTTAGAAGTTCACTATCCTCAATGTGGGACTTCAACAATTCTTCTCTAGCTTTCGCTTGGGGAAATGATGCTACTTTCATTTTTTGAATTGGACTCAGGGTAGATAGGTTGATCATACTCTCAATCAATTTAGGATCAAGCTCTTCTTTTTGTTCTACCAAAAAATTATTCATTGCCTCTATAGTTTCTCTTGCTTCTATGTGAAGTGCATTCACATCAACTTTCTTCTCTTCAACCATTTCTTCCTCAATTGTAGGTTCTAACTTATCTTCAGGGATTTCCACTTTCTCAACCGATACACTTTCTAGAACTTCAATTTCCATAAGTGTTTCTGCATTGTCCAATTCAGGAGGAATCTGAATATTCTTAGCTTCATCTTGTTTCTCTTCTTCTTCTTCTCCTGGACTAGATGAAACATCATGAGTTCCTTTAGGGACAACATCAATTTTGTTACTTAACAGAAAATTTCTTAGAATTTGTTCAGTTTCTTCTACAACTTCTTTGGTTTGACCTATCATCAACTTATTCACTTTTGTTTTTCTTTTGAATTCCTTCTTGGATTTCTTCAGTATTGACTTCATCTCTTCCATAGATACTACTAGAAACAATTCAGAAAGAATTATTTCTCTCATCTGCTCTTCTTCTAATCTAGAATTTACTCTCCTTATCTCCAAAATCTCATATAAGATTTTAGGTAAATTAGGTATTATTTCAATAAGATCTTTATTGAAAATATTCAAATGTTTTATTGTTGCCTCTTGAAGAATTCTCTGATCATATTTACCAAAAGATGCATACCATTTGTAAAGTGGCTTGAGAGTCCCATCTTTAAGCAAAGCATTTTCAACTTTTTCCACTGACATAGCTGGTTGGTCAGTTTTTGCCTTCTTCTTTGCTTGGTCATCTCCATCGGAGGGATTTATTTTAGTAATTGTTTCTACCTTAGTACCTTGATGCTTGATTTCTCTAACTCCTTCATTAGACTCTATTTCTTCATCTTTAGAAACTACCACATAGACCTTTTTTCTTTTATCCTTCTTCCTTTTTCCTTCCTTACCAGATCCCAAAGATTGAGTTTTCACATAGATTGGCTTTGTTGCAAGGGTGGATATGGATTTAGAGCTTCTAGTTGATCTAACTTGGACAGATGATGTTGTTGGACCAACAGATTCAATTTTTACTACATCCTTTTCTACTTGAGATTCTTCTCTTTTACTTCTAGCTTCTTTTAAATTTTTTGTCGATATGCCCATACTTTCTGCTAAGAATTCCACCTATTTTCTAACTCTTTTAACAATCATAGGTTTTATGAGTTCATTTTGTACTTGTATATTCTTTTCTGCATAAGTACCAAATGTCTCTTTTTATGGATCTAGAGGCTTGCTCAATAAATGTTTTGCATAGATTTCTAGAATGTGTTCTTCAACTTCATAGCCCATCGAAATGATCCATACTATTTCGGGATCAATAGCTATCATCATGCATTGGTCAATATCTACCATGAAACAAATTGTATCCTTATATTTCTCTACATAGAAGTAGGAATCCTTTGTCTAGCCTACATCATACTCTGAAAAACTTTTGAAATATCCCCAGATAGTGGCATTCTTTGTCTTAATGTCTACATATCTATGAAAGAGATCTTTGATCTGAGCGGATACCGGTTTATCTTTTTTCCAATGAACCTTTCTGAATCCTGAAACCTCATTCATGAGGTAAGAGAATAAGCATAATAGCAAGTTACCATACTTGAAATAATTTTTCTTATCCTTCTTGATCTTCCCAAGATTTTCCATCAGCTGACTTCTGAGCAATTCAAAAAGATCATAGTTTGCATTTTCCTTTATAATCTGATAGGCTACATAGATGGTTGTACCAGACATAGAGTTGTCTCAACTAGAATGATAGATTTTGTACCCAATAACCATAGATGCAAATTTGACATCTATATCAACAATTTCACCAATTTTCATTGCTCTACTATCATACTTAGAACTTGTTGCATCAGTGGCCATTTGATTCTACACTGATTTCAAAATTGGTAATCCACCAGAAGAATTTAGACCTATTATAGCACTGATAGCCTCCTTTGTAATATTGAAGGGTATGCTTAACTACATTAATTCATCATGAACTTGACTCAAGATGTAATGGACCCATTCAGACTCTTCAAAGACAGGAAATTTAACAATCTGTGTGAATTTTTTTTCTTTTAGGGTTTTATATATCAGCTTCACACAAAAATCTTCTCCTATAATGTGATTATTATAGAAATTCAGCAGTTGTGAGCTTCCTAGCTCTTCAATATTTGCATGAATATAATCCCTAATATCTTATATGTCTAACACACCATACGAAATAGATGAAAAATATCCTAATGGGTCGATCTCAACAAACTTGTAGGGATGCCATTTGAATTTGAGATGGGGTCTATCCTTAACTTCAAATACTAATGGAGTAGCCATATTCACCAATTCACAAGTTCACAAGGTTTTGTCGATAAATACCTTTTCGTCAAATCAGAGTTTGATTGCTGAAAGCTTCTTCGCACTTGAATTTTGTCTCAACTCACCAAGGTTCGCCTCAAAGCTCTCCAAACTTATTTTCTCCAAAATGTAAAGTGACAAATGAAAGATAGAAATGACATTTTATCACTCACATACTTAACCCTTTTTCTCGCAATTAATGCTTTTACCCTAACTCATCTGGTTACATTGTTTTCATGTGCTATGATAGATAAATCTTCTACAGACCTCCAATACTACGTACTAATTTTTCCAATGATTTTAACAACATCTGTAGAGCATATGTACACTTACTGAACTTATCCACATCCTGTGTTAGTTACCAGTTATGGGGTTAAGAGATTTTTGTTGGAGTTGAGAAGATACAACACCACAGAAGCCCAAAGATCTCTGCAAGCAAATAACCTGTTACAAGGAGAAGCAAAGAGAAGCAACAAAGGAAATGCTCAAGAATGTGGAGCAATGTATTCACCTAAAATGTAAAATGAATTATGATACAAAAGATAGTTTTCAACCATATATAGATGAAAACCCTAAAAAGGAAAACCCTAGGCTTGCACAATAATAATTAATAAAGTAATTAATTATTATGCACCTAATGTTAGCTTAAGTGAAAAGAGGTAAAAGGGAACTTTAAGTAATTAAACAAATATTGTTTAATTAATAAAGTAAATACCCAATTACTCTAACACCCCCCCTTAAGATAGACATAGGGAGAAGCTAAAACCTAGAAGAAGCTACTGAAAGCAAAAGCAATGGGTCCCGGCAACAAGGCCAGATCAAGTACCCATGTACAAAATTAATGCAAACTAAATGAAATGGGGTAAAGGAGAAAACCCAGTGGGAACAAAACTCCTCCCCAAAATATAATGCAAGGAAGGAATGCAATGCACTAATGAAAGAAGGATAGGAGGTGGATAACATGATACCCCCCATAGACAACTTCTATCATATAAGTACATGTACAATGGTCTCCATAGGAGAGATAGAAAGAGAGAAGAAGGCCCCCCCACAATGAAGAAACTCCTGTCACAATGGTAGATGCCTGATGTAGAATCCAAAAGGAGATCCTGAAGTGGTAAATGATATTCCTCTCCTTGGGAAGAAACGTATCCATGGACCTGTATCGAAGAAACCCTGTGAAGAATGATGAACCAATTTGTCTCAACATGTGTGCCATGATAGGATGGTGAAGAGTCTCACTGTCTGAACTGAAACAAATAATGCCAAATCCAAACTGATGTGGAGAATAATGAAATGCAACCTATGAATGCAAGAATAATTTTGGGCGAACAGTGATAACCTGACTGTCAAGGTAGAGGAGATGAATGTCCTCAAAATAATCCTCCAAATCTGCAATATAGGACTCAAAAAACAAGAAAGATATGTCTACAACATAAGAGTCCAAAGCAGCTATGTCTGGAAGATGTATGATTCCCTGTTGCACTGAATCAAGAACAACAAGAGATGTTGATGAAGTCTCAGTTTGAAGAGTAGGAACTATGAGACAAACCTCCGATCCATCAGAACATGTAAGGGTGTCTAAATGCTCAAGCTCCTCTAAAGTATCATGATGAAAGGGTGTATTTTCTCTCCAAGCAATGGGTAAGAGACAATCTGAAGCAGGATCCTCTGGGAATGGAGATAAAATAGGGTCTTAGTGTCATGATCAACACTAGACAATATAAGTCCTACTATGTGATTTCTAATAATATCCCATGCTAATCTACCCTCTAAAGTTGCTAGTTCAGGCATGAGATCATACAAATAAGGAAAAATATTAAGCCACCTACAATGTGTAATTATACCCTTTGCCCATGACTCATAATTACCCCGTTCTAGAAGAATAACTGAAGGGTGAGTAGAGAAACCCATGATAACTCTTCAAATGAAAAATTCAGAGACTAATGATCTCAGCAATGATAAAGCATATCAACAAAACCCATCCAATGCAAACAAACCCCATATAGGAGCCAAGATGACCAAGTAATTGAGCAAAGTGTAAAAACACACAAAGCTAAATAAAAAATACCTGGTAAAGATTCCGGTAAAATAGACTATAAATCTAGAAAGAGCACTATAATACCTTTCCAATTCCTATTCGTTTGCACAAAATGGAGTTCGGACGCAAAAGATACGCCCCTTGGAGTGAAAAAACCAAGTTCTAACTTTGACTGGAAAAAAAGACTACAAAACTACAAAATCAGGAAAAATTACTAGTACCACTAGAACGATGTTGAAACCAGCTTTCCGATGATATCTTGTTTTCAAAAATCCGAGAAAAAATGCCTATTCTACGCCCGATATAGCGCAAGCTGCTCCAATGTGAAGAAAAAAAAAGTTCACAGCCCTCAAGGGCTAAAGCCTTCAGCCCCTGGTCACGTGGATGACCAAGGGGCTGGCGGCTATAGACCCGCGGTCACCCATGTGACCGGGCAGTGGACGTTTGAAGCCCGCGGGGGCTGGAGGGGCCGACTCGGGTTGGCGAGCACGCGCAGTGTCGGTGAGCCTGTGCGGTGTCGGTGAGCTCGGACGGAGTCGGCGAGAGCAGATCAAGTTGGGCGAGGTGGACTTAGCAGGTTCAGTGGAGCTCGACAGAGTGGGGTGGAGCTAGGTGAGGAGCTTGGCAGATGCAACCAAGCGAAGCGGCGGATGCAACCAACAGCGGAGGGAGTGGCGGAGCCCAGCAGCGAGCTCGGCAGCAGTAGCGGTAGCGTCGATGAGAGCTCGGTGGAGCCCGAGCGGAGCGCAGGTGGCCGCTTGGCGACATGGCTGGTGGCTGAAAAATTTGAACGGGCCGCCCCAAAAAAAATCAAAATTCTTAGGTTTTTTTTAATTTTTTTTGCGATTTTTTCTGAGGGGGCTGTACGGCCAAACCCTAAAAAAAATTTGCAACCCTGGTTGACTGTGGCCAAAATCAACAATTTGACATTCAATTTAGGGGTTTTTGGGCACTACGAATCCAATGGCACTATCCGTTCGAGCCCAAAGTGATCCTAAAATTCAGAGAATGCTAAATCCACAAGAAGAAACCTTAGAGCCCTAGATTTGCTTCCAATGCAAAATCTCAAAACAAGAACAAGCAGCTGCAAATCTGAAGCTCTGATACCATGTTGGAGTTGAGAAGATACAACACCACAGAAGCCCAAAGATCTCTATAAGAAAATAACCTATTACAAGGAGAAGCAAAGAGAAGCAACAAAGGAAATTCTCAAGAATGTGGAGCAATGTATTCACCTAAAATGTAAAATGAATTATGATACAAAAGATAGTTTTCAACCATATATAGATGAAAACCCTAAAACGGAAAACCCTAAGCTTGCACAATAATAATTAATAAAGTAATTAATTATTATGCACCTAATGTTAGCTTAAGTGAAAAGAGGTAAAAGGGAACTTTAAGTAATTAAACAAATATTGTTTAATTAATAAAGTAAACACCCAATTACTCTAACAATTTTCTTGATAGCTCTCCCTAGGCCAAAGGACTAAAACTAATTCCCGGATGAACTACCAAAAGTAGGTTCCGGTGTTGGTGCATTTTCTTCATTAGAGGGACTCTTCTTCACCCATTTCTTCTACATTTTCTTCTTGACCACATCTGTAGTGACTTTTCCTTTTCCCTTAACATCCTTTTGCATATTTCTCCTTTGATTTATCGAACCTTTTTTGTTCCAATATAGTCTAGCAATGTGACCAAATTTGTTGTAGTTATAGCACACAATATTTTTCCATCTAGACTAGTTGTTCCATTGATTTTCTCTTGATCTAAATTGGTTACCAATATGGCCAAGTCTATTGCATGTATAGCATCTGACATTTCTGTGAAATTTTTTCATCATATTCCTACATTCATTTGACTTGTGACCAATCTTATTGCAATTAAAACATTGACCTGAGAATGATGGACCACTTTGATTCATCCTACTTCTACATTGAGTAGACATGTGTCAAAATTTATTGCAATTGAAACAATATCCATTAAATCTTTGAGCATTAGGTTGCCTTACTAGATACCTTCCAAAAAAATTCATTTGATTTCCTTGCCTAAATCTCCTTTGTCCTAATATGAAACTTTCTCATTCTTCATATCCAAGACCTCACTTGTCACCATTTTTCCTCTGACTACTAATTAGTTCATCAATCTTGGTTGAGCTAACTTTGAGATTTTCTTTGTAGTCATTTTTAGTAGCAATTTTATCTCTAAGATCATCAATCTACTTTTCAAGTATTTCCTCATTGTTTTTATATTTTTCCAGTTCATTGTCCAATCAGCTGCATACTTCAGATTTTTCTTTTAGGGAATGTGCTAGGTTCTCTTCATTCTTCTTTCTATCTTCAATATCCTTGGTCATCCTCATCATGATGGATTCCATCTCATGCTTTAGGACAAAATTATCTTTGATAATCTTTTCACATTCTTCTGTCTTTTCCTTTAGGGCTTGATTGAGTTGTTCATCTTAGTAATATCAATACTACTACCGCACAAAATTTAGACTAATATAATCATGAATAGAATCTTGTATCTTTTTTGCAACAATTGGTATCAGGGCTTAACTGATTTGTTCATGATTATCTTAGTCTAAAATTTTTGTGACATTGATATTGATATTATAGTAAGTTTACAATTAATTGCCTTGCAATTTTGCTATGCACTGATGTTATGTTGATAGTGATAGTGCAATGTTTGGTGCATTTGTTCAAAGTATAGTTTGTGGCTCAAGAACTGCTAGTGATTTATTTCTTTGCACATGTACTTATGGTGACCTTGATCAATAACATTGGTATTCTTTAATGATAGTGACTAGGTGGATAATGATTACATTGTTTGTATGCCATCTTTTTGACAATGGTATGCATGGTCAAGGTGATTCTCCAATGGGCTTCATGCAATAGTTATATAGTGTCTTTCTATGCCATATTTAATCTTTATGGTGACTGTGTTATAGTTCTATGTTGTTGGTGCAACTGTAGGGTTGTTAGTTGGTGCACAAGTGATTTCCATTTTTTTTTCATGCACATGGAAGTGGCATGGTTTTTGTGTTCAATTCTCTCTCATTTGGTGTACAAGGTGATAATGGTATGGAACAATGTTGATATAAGAATAGTATTATTGTATAAATTATTTCCATCTTGCAATTCTATGATCCTCGGCTCTTCTACTTCTTACAAACTATATTCTCAATCACCATGTGCAAAGCTCTTAGATGAGGAAAAATATCAATCAATAGTATGACAGTGGATATAGTGACAATGAAATTTTTTTTATTCTTATGGTACATGACGATGAATAAAGGTAAAGAAAAATTTCTTTAGCAAGTGTTTTAGATAGTGGTGTGAATAATCATTACAAAGCAAAGACAATAGTACAATGCAAAATCTTGTTGTGGTTACTTGTTGCTTGGCTTGAGACAATGGTATGCAATTTCTCAAACAAGTGAAGTATTTTGGGGACAATGGATCCTTCTCTTTACTTAGTCTTTGCTCAAACAACTAGTCAATAGTTCCACACATTGCTGACAGTTCCTTTGAAATGACCATGAAATGAGATTTGTGACAATATAGTACCTATGGAAAATAAAATTTGCAATGGTATGACCTTTGGAATAGTATAGTGGTATGATGGAAAAATATAATGGTATTCATTGGGTTGCTTGTTGAATATAGCATAATGAATATCTAATGTTCTTGCATAATGAAGGCATAATGTAATAATGGGATACTTTGCATAATGACCTTGATGCTTTTGTACAATTTTTTCTTTGTCCTTTTGATGCACATAAAGCCTCATCTTTTATTGTCTCATGATACTTTATGCTTTAATATTTTTCTAATATTTTGGCTTCAAAAGTTGATGACAATTCAAGGTTGATCCTTGCAATCACAATATCTTATGAGCCTTGATATAATAGATTATTGGCAGATTGAAGTGATAGTTTGTAAGTGTTTCAATGATATCCATGTGTGTTGACAATACTATTGTTGCACAAATCTAGTGAAGGAATCTATTGATAGTAATATACTAACACTAATATATTCCCTGTGGTATCATGTTTATAGTGACAAGAAGCCCTAACTTAAGGTGGTACAATAAAAGAGGAGAAATAAGATATCATTCCTTGCTTCTTATTTAGTAATGTACACCTTGATGGTAGTGCCTTGATGACAATACCTTCATGATAGTATGGTGTTTTGATAACAAAGTACATTGATGATAGTGGTTCACAAATTTTTGCTATGTTAGGTAGTAAAATGTGGTTTCATGGTGATTACTTGATATTATTTAGCAGTGGTAATAGTTTTCCTCTGATATTGTCTTGTCCAATGGTATTGTTGTAAGATTATAGTATTGATATGTGGAAAACATTTTTGTTTTGAATAGCTTATGTCTCTTTTGTTAAGTGATTCAGCTTCTTTCATTTGTCATTGACCTTGATAGGTTGATTGAATAGTATAAGATGTCAAGTACAAAACCTAATCATTTCTTTCTCTTTTTGACCCTTAATTATTTTAACACTTTGATAGTATTGTTGATAGTTGACAGCGGTATGGGATGGTGCATAATGCGTGCATAGTCTTGCAAATTGCATAGTGAATAATGGAATCAGTTACAATGAATAGTGGACAGTGGAGTCTTCATCAAATTTCCTTCGCAGGGAGAGAAATTCATTTGAGAGAAAAAAATTGATAGGATAGTAAGTAACACTTTGTCATTGTTGTTAAAGGGGAGAACAATAATTTTATGATGGAGAATAAGGATGCTAAATTTTTTATGTTGACATCAATACCAAAGGGGGAGTTTGTTGGTATTGGTATTTTTTTTCATTGATGTAAAAGCTATTGTTTTCAAAGGTACTATGGTTATTTTTGTTAATACAAAATTGCTTGGTATCCATAGAGTTTCTTTATATCATAGGATAAAGATCATTCAATGAGTTGCATTCCCTTTTCATTTTTATCACAAACTCTAGTGTCAAGACCACCATGGATACATGTAAATAACTTGTTGCTATCCTACTTTCATGTCAAAATGGTGTTGGTAGTAAAGTATGATACATTTTCTTCTTTATTGATGCATGGTGTTAATGTTTTATGGTTTAAAGGTTCTTACTCATGTCAAGGTGGTGAATTGAATGTGAGATGGTGTGTTAATAGTGTTACTATGCATTCATGAATTTTTTCTTCCACAAGATTAATTCACAAATACTACAAGGTATTATTTATCACATATTAGGCTTTTGGTGGTAGAGTTTTTGTATAAATACATGATTGATCTAGATAGAGTTATGAGCAGAGTTGGAAGATGGTGGTAATCCCATTTTAGTCTTTTGACTATTGATAATCACTAGATTTCATAACCTAAATTTCAAAGAATATCAAGCTCTCAAAAGGCTATACTATACCCTAAGGGTCTTGACCTAGGGTTTAAGTCTTATAAAGAAATTTCATCTTACCCAAAGCAAGAATGTTGAGTATTCATATAAAGACTTATATAATATCAAATAAAGGAAAATGAATGGTCATTATTCAATTGATCAAATGACAGGAAGATCAAGGGTTCTTTTTTGAAGTTGAAGAATGGTCATTATATTTTCGTTTTTAATTGAAGAATGGTTATTATGTTTTGGTTGAAGAACTAAGCTGAGACAAGGAGAATATGAAGGGTTTTTATTTATTAAATAAGCATGGTCTGGCTTGGGGTTGTTGTTCAGAAAAACAATGTTTCAATAGCACTATCAAGATAATTCATAGTGAGTTTTTATAAAATAATGATTCAATAACCTGAACAATTATAAACAATGTGAGAATAGATTTGAATGATAGAAAAAAGGGTTATTTTAATTGCATACATGTTATGTATTTTCCTTGCATAGATAAATTTGTAATAGTAGATGACTGAAGATTGAAGAATAGCATGTGAATTTTTATTGCAATGTTTTGAATGTGTCAATGTCATTGTGATTGAAGTTTAGTGTTATCAAGGATTGTTGATTATCATAACAGAGGATATGGGTGTATGTGAAGAAGGAAGATGAAGTTTGATGAATTGATTATTGTGAGAACTATGGGAGTTATGTGAAAACCTTGATTATTGAAGTTCAAAGGACAAGATCCTAAATTTTGTTGGACTTATAAATCATAACAAGGAAATGGTCTAGTAAAAGTTCTTTTGAGTCATCAAAAAGAAAGGTGCAGTCAATTGCTTGTCATTCATATCTAGAAGGTTGATGTTTTTCATAGACAAGTTTTTTTCATTCATATCTATTTGTTCATAGTGTGTTGAATAGGAGTTTTGTAGAGAGGTATTTGTCCATGTATGTGAGGAGGACTAAATGCTAAATTTTTGCATATGAAAGAGGGAGATGGAGTTTGTAGATTTGATGATGTAGAGATAAAGCAATGAATTATCTAGAAACAAAGTAACCCTCTAATCTTGTTTATTTCTTTTGATGTTTTCCAATGAGGCATGGTGATTTATCTATAAGAAAATGATTTTTTCCAGTGAGACGTGGTATTTTCTAATGAGGCATTATATTTTTCAGTGAGACATGAGGATTTTCTAGTGAGGCTTGATTGATTGCCAGTCAGGCTTGGTTGATTTCCAGTCAGGCTTGGTTAATTTCTAGTGAGGCTTGTTGTATTGTTAGTGAGGCATAAAATTTATAAACAGTGATGCTTTAGCTAATACGGCTTAACAAAGAAAATGTTCAGAGTGTTTTTTTCACCCTTTTAGGGTTTTCCAATCATAAATCTTGTGTTTTGTTTCTTCTTGATGCATGGTTGATTATCCTTAATTCAAATGTTATGCTTTGATTTTTATTTCTTTGTGATTTTCATAACATACAAGATTTAGAGTATTTGAATAATCAAGTGTGTTAAGTTTTGAAATTGGTTTTATTTGACCACTATTCACCCCCCCCTCTCAACGGTCATGTACTCCAACAATTGGCATCAGAGCCAAAGGTGTCGGGTTTGAATCCTCTTGGGTAATCTTGAGGGGGAGATTGTTGGAAGATGGTCAATGCTCCCCTCAAAATTTGTGACATGGACTAACTACCTCTCATGAATCTGTTAACTCTAGCAGTTGTGTCGGATATTAATAGGTCGATATTTTGGTGCAATGACGATCGTGGGGCTAACAAATAGATCATCCCTATCAAACTCCAGACTAGACAAAGAAACTACAAGGAAAAATAAAAAAGGAAAATATATCCATCAAAGACATCCATAAATGAAAAAGTAGGATTCTCAAGCAACGTACAAAGTATATCAAGAAATTGGTCCTAATTCCATGCACACTTCCATATCCACCCATTATTGCTCATCTTCCCAAGTTTTGAGAGTCAAAATTTCCAAGCTATCAACCAATCCATCTCTTATTCCTAAACACACTCCACCATCCACTCCTCCATGCATGATATCCAATTCTCACATTGGCCATTTATTGGTAGCCACCCTTCATCATAAGGATTTAGAAGGAATTCTATTGTGATGTGTGCACAAAGATAAAGTTAACTTTTGTATCAACAAAGAAAAATAGATATTAGTGACTATGTGGCTAGCCCTCCTAGAGCCAGGATTTGGAGGGATCTCTCCCTTTGTTGCCCCCACTCTCTTGACCTTTGTCACCTAGCTCGATCCCTTCAGGTGTTGCTCTCTAGTATCAGATTTCCTTCCTATGATAGGGAGGATGATTTCTTTTGGGCTTTAGATAAATAGGGGGATCTATCGGTGTGATCAACTTACAAACTACTGACTAATGAAAATTCTATTGTGGAACCCTAGAGGAGGGTTTGGAATCGTCACATGATCCCTAAAATTATTTTTTTCTGGTGGACAATCTATCATAATAGGATTCTAACTCAGGACAATTTGAGAATTAGGGGTTTGTGCTTTCCCAATAGATGTTTTCTATGCAAGGAGGGAGAGGAAACTATCATCCACCTTTTATTACACTGCCCGTATGCTGCTGAAGTATGGGGGATGGCTTTTGGGAAAATTGGTGTCCTTTGGGTTATGACCAAAGACCTTTTATCGTTTATCCTGGGCTAGAATGGCCCTTTTTTCCACCCTCTGATTGGTGAAATATGGAAGCAGGTCCCCCCAGTCTTAGGTTGGTGTTTATGGAAGGAGAGGAATAACAGGGTTTTTGGGAATATTGAGCGGAGCCCCAAGGAAGTGTTTTGCATTGGTGTTAGGCTCATTGAGGAGAATATTTCTCTCTTTAATGGGAAACTACCGGAGATGGGGCTGCTAGTTTACGAAATAAAAATGGCTAAGGAATGGCATTAGGATCTAAAGGCTAAAGCCTTTGATAATTCGAAACTATTAGCTAGGAAAAATACCAAATGGGAGCCTCCGGATTGTGGATGGTTCAAATTTAATTTTGGTGGGGCTGCTAAAGGCAACCCAAGAAGGGAAAGTATAGGTGGGATTATCAGAGATTCTATGGGGAATATGCTGGTGGGTTTTGCTAGAGGCATTGGGGTTCAGTCAACTTTAGTGGCTGAGGCTCATGCACTATTCATGGGCCTCAAAATTGTTGTTTCTCTGGGGATTGTTTATCTCCACATTGAAGGATATTCCAAGTCGGTGATGGATGCTATGGAATACCAAGGACATATTGACGGATGTTAGCTTCCTTTTGTCCAAATTTAGGGGCAAAAAGGTCACTCATATTTTCAAAGAAGGCAACCATGTGGTGGATTCTTTGGCTCATCTTGGCTTTGGTTGGGATTCGGCTAGATGTTGGAGGAATAAGGAAAGACTACCGCCAAATATTCAAGCTTTGATAGAGCAGGAACAAGGCTACCATGGTTTGTAATGATTTTCAACCTTTGGATGACGAGAGCTGTTTGGGGGGCCCACTGATTATTTTGGGTCTGCTAGTGGATGAATGTCAATATTGGTATGGAGTACAGGTGGATTTTTCCTGGTAAAGATGTGCTTGTGTGGGGTAGGGAAAGGGCATCCACGTGTCTCTCTTTTGGACATGGTGGATGGGTTTGGTTTCTGAGGTTATGATGAGATGGCAGGGAGGGGATTTAAAAGAGGATTTCAAGATTTGTTTTGGCGGCTTGATGCGGGTTAAATGGAAGGATGTGACTTCATTTCAGTTGTGGGACCATACTGTGCGATCTACTCTTTTGGAAATTGGATTTCTTGTTTTATCTCCTCATTGCTTTTGAAGGAGTGATTGTATTTATAATTATTTGACTATCTATGATGAGATTTGGCCTCCTAGAGGCTTTGAGCTAGCTAGTTTAGCTAGGGATTCCTTTGGCTTCTTTTGGAGGATTATTAATTTTAGTTTTTTGGCTTGTCCACTTGGGTTTTCGTTCATTCCCTACATCTCCGCCAACTCTTTCCTTCTCTATTGTCATCATAAATTCATTGATTTTTGTGTCTTTTCACACTGTGGTATAATTCCTCTTCACGCGTGTGAATGGTATGTGGGGTTTATTTTGCTTCGCTGTAATCCCTGCCTTAACTATCTTTTGGAGATTATTATTTGCGACTGCTAAAATTGGTATTTTTTGCATCTCTATGAGTTTTCTATGTAGACTGGTAGTATGGGTGGTGAGTGTGTTAGGACTGAACCAGAAAATTGTGAGGAGTTTTGAAAAAACCCTTTGTTCTAGCATATTTGTGTGGAGGGAGGAATTGCTCCGCTCATGGAGTGTTTAGTCGGCCATGATCCTATTTTATCGGGTCAATTTGCCAGTTCGTGGAAGGACAAGAGGGTCTCCATTGGTGGAATTTCATTTGAAATCAGCAAGGATGTTATTGCGCAGGCTACGGGTTTGTTGTGTGTGGGGAAAAATATCCTAAACACACAAAAAAGTTGAATCATGAGAGCCTTAAAGCATTTTTCAGAGGTGGGGAGACCCTAGTTCAGAACCAGATGAGGTTTGAAAGGGAAGCGCTTCCTAAGCCGTGGAACCTGGTGTGCATGGTGCTGATGAAGTATGTTACTCTGGAAGGTAGATATAACACTTGTTTCTTTTTTCATTTCCCTCTATTAAACCACCTTAGGCATAAAATGTTGCTCAGTTTCTTGTTTTTCCTTTTAATGGACCTGGAAAGTTTTGTTGACAAGTGTAAAGATTCAGCCAGCCATAATCCTTGTGATGTCCCACCACTCCCACTCCATTAGGGGCTTATCCTTCATTTGTATCACTTTCATCTTGCCCTTTGTTCACCTAAAGCCATCACCATTATCTGTATCAAGAACATTGAACCCCTTTCTACTGTGCATATCTCTCCGGCTGAATCCAAGAGTCCTCCTTGGAAGTCTAATGTGGATAATGTGGGGAATGCTAAAACCAAATTTGTCACCAAAAAACTTAAGGGTGGGTTGGGCAAGGCCCATGCCAGTGTGGTGGAAGGGCTATGTGAGCTAAAATCCACTCAAGTTGATATGGATGTTAATGTCACTGCTATGAAAAAGGGTAAGGAGAAATGCATGTAGGCTACGACTGCTAAGGATGGCAAGGGTAAGAATGTTGTTAGGAAATATTCTAGAGGGGATATAGTTGTGGGGAACACAAAGATGATTGGAGGGGAAAGTACTAGGAGGAGATCTGGGCGATTGGGCAAGAATAGCAAGAAGAGGTTAATCATTGAGGATTCTGAGGAGGAGCAGTCAGATAGCAAGGGTTACAAGGAAGAAGAGTTTGAAGATGTGGAGGAAGATATTATGGAGAGGCCCCAGCTTACTCTGGTGGACAACAAGCTTCCTTTTGATGGCTTTGTCTCGCACTCTCCACAGCCGCTGGTGGATGAGCTTGGTGAGGTTCAGGGAGCTATGGATGTTGGGGTGGATTTGTGCAAGGTGGTGAAGAGATTGGACACTCTTGACAAAATATTTTGGGGGTTAACCCGCTTCACCATGAAGTTGGGTCACTTTTTTATGAGCACTCTGTCTAATGCTATAAAAGAGGAACTAGAGGGGAACAATAGCTAGGAAAACAAAGAATGGGTGGGAGACAAGGTAGTGGACCTCCTAATTAAAAACTAGGATGATGCCAGTTAGTTGCTCCCGGTGCTTATCTGTCGGTTGGTGTTATGCTGCCTTTGGGTTGTTTTTGTGTTTTTTTCCTTTTTATGTTAGCTATTTAGTCTTATCCTTTTTTGGCCCTTGTGGCTCGTTGTGAGGGGTACAACACCCTGTAAATGTTGTTTAACTTTTCAAAAACAAAGAAAAATAGAATTCTCAAAAGTTGCATTCAAGTGCATGTATCTTATCAAAACAACTTCTTCAAGTAGGATATTGATGGCACATTATGAAAAAAGTGTCAACGTCAACACTAATAGGTGGCTCAATGTGAGCATAGATCTTTTTTTTTTTTAAATTAAAAAATCAAAAAATCACAAAAATAGTAAAGATAAAAATCATCCTCTAGTGAAAATCACTACAGTGGCACTTTGGGTAAGTACCATGATGAAAACTTGGCAAACAGGATTCATGTGTAGAATCAAGCATCTATGCATGCTAATTTAGGTGGAAGCATCTTATCCTATCCATAATAAACTCTAGCATTCCATCCATCTTATCCATAATAAATCCATTCATGCATGAACCATTTATCAAATCCATTTTCATCCATCTACATCCATCTTCCCAATTATTTTGATCTTGATAAAAGTTTTGTGTACACTTTACACTTTCTTATGGTAAACATCTTGAAATGGGTCATTATCATTGATCATATCCTACCCAACCTTATCTAATAGATGAAGCATTATCTAAATGAGCATCCTTTATTTGAACACCTTATCTTATCATAAGATAAGCCTTGGCATCATTTTCCTAATTACCATATCCATCCATCCATAAATCTATCCAAGCATCCACCCATGGCATTCCATACATTTCTAGACACTGGGGGCAGATATTTACATCTTGATTCAAGAATAAATCTTGATCTATATCTTCTAACTTATATGGTGATTGGAACATTGATAAAGGTGAAATCAAATTGATCAAAGCATTTGTGAGAAAAAATCCAAATCACAAGGCCCATGGCATATTTTGGCAAGAATATGTTCCTTATCCCACTTTCTTTTTCATCAAATATCAATCCAGAAAATCAATATCAATTACATCTAATTTTCACTTCAATGTCACATCAAATCATTCAAACAAATTTTTTTCCAAATCGAGCTTCAAAATCTTGATCAATCAAATCCAATCAATCCATCATCTTGGGATATCCTTCCTAATCCTCAAGTTTCTTAACACTATCCTTGCATTGTTGTGTATCATTAGTAATGTTATCATCATAAATCCATCAATCGGATCAGTCAACCCTAGCTTGGTTTTCAAGAAAATTCAAAAATACATCACTAATATCATCACACATATACATATCCAAATCATCAAAATCATGCAAAAAATCCAAAAAAACATTCAAATCATATCAAAATCCCAAAATAGGTCAAAAAGTTAGAAAAATTCAAAAACTTGGTTATCGAACTATGTCATCTCTGATATTAAACATAGGCAAGGCCATCATTGATGAGCCCTTGAGACACAAAAACACAAAAAAAATCATAAATCTTAGAAAACCCAAAAAAAATTGAAATTTTAAAATCAAAACATTTAAATAACCCCAAAATCAAAAATAGCCTCAAAACATTACAAAAACATCAAAAACATCCAAATATTTAAAAAAATCCATTTGTCTCATTTCACTTCACCCATGATAATCAACACCCATAATAAATCAATCATCACCTTCATCCTTTGGAAAAACAAACAGAAACAACTACAACAATCAACAAAAGAAAACTTCAAGTGCAAAATCAAAATCAAAACAATAAACTTTTAAATGCAAAATAAAAATCTTGATCTCATTTTAGCAAACACGTCAATCATTTATATCAATAACCTTTTCAAACAACTAGTCATCCATCATCATCCTATACAATGCATGTCCTAGGTTATATCTTTCTGACATTGGGTGTCATTTTGGATATCACTTTGGATTATTATCCTCACACACGCATCCCCTTGGCCAGAGGTATGAAGAACATGGACTTGTTTGTTCACTTGATATTTTCTTATTATTTATCTTAAACTCATTCCAATGACCTCTTAATGATGTCTATCAAAATGATTTAGAGAGAAATGAATGGGGCATCAATCATTAACTCTTTTTTGTTATGGTTGTGGAATGTTCTTGTAAAATAATCTTGGTGAATACTTAGTTGTGTGTAGGGAGGTCATTTTGAATAGATTGTTGGCTATTGTGTATGCTTTGCTTTGAAATGTTCTAAACTTCTAAATTACATTCCAATGAGGTTTTCGTATGTCAAGGTGTGAACAAGAATACTCTTATATGTTTGCAGAGTCAAATTCCATCGCACTAGAAACAATGACATCCTAGTTATCCATACCTTGATGCATCATATCTATGTGTTTTATCAAAAGTAAGGAATAATATTTCGTTCGTGTCCCAATCCCTGAAACAATAAAATCATCATCTCTCATCACCATATCTAATAAAGTCTCGAGGAATCATAAAATTGTTGAAATTTTGAATCAATCTTGCAATCAATGGTTAATCCATCTCATTCTTCTACTCCTATCCATATCATTCTTTTATTCTTCTCTTATTTACTAACATTTCTATCTAGGTATCAAATCTATGTAATATATCAAAATATACATGAGGCTATCCATGGTCGATGACTATATATGCATCGTAAAAATTATCTACATCAAGTATCTAATCTTTCTAAAGAATTATATTTTTTCCTCTAATCAGTAGAACCACTCAACTGGTATCTTTATCACGATCTTTACTGGAAAAGAGAAAATTCTACTTGATCTCTTGAGGGTCCAATGTACCAGTATAATTCCTTCCATTGGGGAAATAGTGGGGCATCCAAAAATCAAATAAATTTTGAATTTATGATCTAGGTAGCAACGTTGATATTAAAGGGTGTTAGTCTTTGAACTAATGTCACAGGTACCTTTCTTCAAAGAAGGGGAAAATGTAGACACTTCAAATCATCTTGATCGATATTACACATCTGAATTTGATTTTTAACACCATTTTGTCCTAAATCACCTCTTTTGTAACTATTTAATAAAATAATCTAAAAAAATTAATTAAATTTATCACTTTCTCCTATTAATCAAATAATCAACTTTATTGGATTAATTCATCCCCCTTCATACTAATTTTCATCCCACTTAATTAAATAATGTAAATTATTTAATTAAACCTCATATGTCTTCCCATTTGATTAAATAACTCTAACTATTTAATTAAAGCTAACATTTTCCCACATTCCTCTAAAATCTGTTAAACCACACCTAAGTTAATTAATCTTTGATTAATTAACTTTATCCACTTTCTAATCCTCATTAGGAAATATTTAACTCCATTCTAGTTAAATAAACCCATGGTTTTTAACTCCAACTTGCACAGCTAATTAATTTCCTCAAATTAATTAAATGGCTATTTTCCCCTCACACTTGCATGAGAATATTCCCATGGTATATTTCTTCTTCATTTACTCCCTTCATTGACTTCCTCTCACCCAAGCCTTAATGGCTCTTACAAGCCATCTTGTCTCCCACCCAACCCTTAATGGCTCTTACACAAGCCTTTTACTTTCTTACATTCATTTAATTCTTCACCCACATGTATTTACTCCTTCTTACATGCTCTCTTCCCAAAATGTGCACACACATGTGTGAGCACATATACCAATCACCTCTCTTAGCCTTGTGACACTTTTCACAAGGCTAATCATCCTTCTATCTTCTCATCAATTAGAAACCATTGATTGGGAAAATGAATCTCAACCCTTGATTCAAACATTTTCCCTATAAATAGAACTCAACTCTATGAGAAAGGGATCCACTTCTTAAATAAAAGTTATTCTACCCAATTAAATATTTACTCTCATCCATTTTCATCATTTTATCTCACATCTTGCATCAATCTTCATCCTTCATCCACAATCTTGAAGCTTGTTTCATCAAAGGGATTGGAAAAGGGTTATTATTTCAATATGGGATGAATTATGGGGTATTTAGATAGATTTCATTCATGCATTGCTTGTTATTTCATGTTTTGTGTTGATGATTTCCATGTTTATGCATTCAAGTATCTCATAGGGAGTTTTACTTAACTTAGCTAATGTGACTAATTTCTTTGTGTTTTAATCATGTTTGGCTCAGGTTATGATCATGCTCACAATGTGTCTACCAAAAAAATTTATCACAATAACAGAAAATATGGATAAAATGAATCTTCTTTTTTTAAACCTAAAGTAATTATAAAAATTCCTTCCACCAAGTCAGTGAACATACTCAGAAGCTAGCCAAAGAGTAACAAATTTTGATCTAGAATATATCAAATCAAATTCATTTTTTTTCAACACATGATCCAAAAGATTCATTTAACCCTATCATAAGCCTTAGAAATATCTAACTTGAGAAGCATATAGCTTTCTTAATATGCTATAAGGCATGAATCATTATATGCATCATGTTAATATAGTTAGTGATTTATCTCTATTGAGCAAAACCCCCTTGCTCATTAGATAATAGTTGGAAGAAGGATTTTTAACCTATTGGCAATAACTCTCCAAATAATTTTATAGATAGTATTGCATAGTCTAATTAAACAAGAGTCTTTAATCTTAATCACATCCTTCTTAGGTTTCAAATTTAAAAAGGAGGAATCAAGGGGTTTTAGAATAGACCTAGATTGATAATATTATTAAATAATTTTCCATAGATCATCCCATAGAAGATCTAAAAAAAATCCAAAAAGAGGTTAGAAATCTACTTAGTCCAAAATCCCCATCTCTTTCCATTCCAAAAAGAGTAGTTGATACTTATTTAAAAATAACCTACATGAGTCTTTCACTCTAAATTTCAATAATCAAGATGAAATTTTTTCCAATAAAAAGGCCATTTTTATAGGATGTTATCACTTGTTTTTTTAGCATATGGATTACGCACTAGGAATACCCATGCAGGTCTATGGCATGCATGTTGTAATTACATGTGTGCATGCATGATATTGGTGGAGGCCTAGGCATGTATGATTGCTTGGTGGTGTGGGGCGGGTCATTTATGCATTTGGGGGGTTTGGTCATTTGCTTCCATTCTTTTCCTAGTATTTTTGTTGTTGGTAGTTATTGTTTCATGATGTTGGGTATTTGGGGGGTTGATGCAAGGTTTAGGCCTACGTTTTATTCCTATTGTTGATTTTTTTCCTCTTTATCATTGTTTCCTCAGTGGATTTGGTAGTGCCATGAGCGAATTAGTGTTGTTCTTGTATGAAACTACATGGGTCCATGAGAAAGTCTGATCTTACCTTGCCTCCACCTAGAGGTCTGAGCTTTTCAAATATGGATAACCCTGGTGAGGGTTCATCAAGGAATGGTACATTCATATTGTAAAAGGTGAATGAGTGTTTGGAAAGATTTCAAGACCGTCTAGTCTTGGTGATTCAACCAGAATCAATGGTTGAGGATGTGGAGTATTATAGAAACCATATGTTGATCTGTAAGTTTATGGGGATGAGGGTGTTGTTTTCCTTTCTAGAGTCTTGGGTTCACAAGACATGGATCCCTAAGGGTGATATTGATATAATGCTAGTGGCCAATAATTTCTTCATGGTGGATTTTTCTTGTGCGTCTGATAGGAATAGGGCTTTTAAACCTTGACATGTAGGATTTAACTTAGCGAAAGAGCTTCCCTCTAAGGTCCCATTTCAGATTTGTCTCCCTCTTCTACCACTGGAGTGTTGGAGAAGTGATATTTTATATATTATTAATCTCTTTCTTAGAAATCCTATTGGTCCTTCTCAATGGACTTTAAATAAAAAGGTCCTTTCTTTTTCTTAGTTGTGTGCTAAAATTGACCTGAATAATCTGTTGTCATATTTTTTTGATATTAGCATTGGTTCATCTTCTTGGACCCAACATTTGGACTATGAGGCACTCCCTTTCTAGTGTCGATTATGCCATGAATATGGGAACCTTCAGTGGAAGTGTCCTTGGTTTGGCCACACATCTATTTTGGGTAATGCTCCTCCTCTTCCTACCGCAAAGTTGGAAAAACAAAAGGTTCCCATGCAAGGAGTGGTTGTTGATAAGGAAGGTTTTTTTATAGTTAAGCCTTGTAACTTAGGTAGAGGTAAAAGGAGAACTCTTAGGGATACGCAAAAAGAGGATACTTTCAATAGGTTTGAAGCCTTGGAGGATTTGGCTCAAGAAGAGGGTGTCACCTTTGACTTGTAGGCAGTAGATGGTCTGAAAATTGAGATTCACCTTGGGTCTCAACCAAAGGTTATTTCCAACCCCACTCAATTTGAGGATCAGGAAGATCATATGGAAATGAATCTTCAATCTACCTCCCTCTACTCTTGTGAAGAGGGGGAAGTTGTGGTTTCAAAGGTTAATGAGGTTTTTTTCTCCCTCGTTTCTACACTCAATGTTGTGATGGGTATTTATGACCAAGGTAAAAGTAAGTCTTCTTCTCTTGATTTGGGCTTGCAACAAAGACCCCCTAAAAAGGGGGATCCTAAGAAGCCTCCTAAGGCTAGAAAAAAGGACTAGGAAAAGGTAAAGTTAATTGGTGGAAAATTGGTGGAGTTTGGATTTTTGAGGACCATTGATTCTCATTTCTCCCAACCCTAGTGATGATAGTGCTTTCTTGATATGTAAGGGGTATGAATATCATCCCTAGACAAAAGGCTATTCATGAGTTAGTTCATGTTCACTCTCCTGATTTGGTCTTCCTTCAGGAGACTATGTTTTTTGTTGATAGTATGTTGAATTTGGCTTCTAAGATCTAGAATAGAGGTCAGTGCCAATGTGTGGGAGTGTAGGGAAGCTCTAGTGGAGTTTCTTGTTTATGGGATCCACTTAGGGTTAGTCTAATTTGGTGGCTTTCCCATAGGTATTATATTTCTTTGGTTGCTTATAATTTTGAATCGGTTGAGAGAATTCTTCTATATAACATTTATTCTCCTACTGATCTCTCTAGAAAGACCCATTTGTGGTCTTATGTTAGATATATGCACTCTCTAGATCCTTTTCTTCCATGGATTTTGGCAGGGGGCTTCAATGTTGTCTCCTCTTAAGGAGAAGCAGGGTGGAGTTGCTCATTTGGATCCCTCCTTGACTCTTCTTAGGGACAAAATTTCTCTCCTAAATTTGGTTGACATCAAACCCTCCAATGGAATGTTCACTTAGAACAACAAGAGAAATGGGGAAGATGCTATTTCCAAAAGGTTGGATAGGTTCTTGGTGTCAAGATTTTGGGTGGGAGATAGGTGGATGACTAGCTCAAAGATTTTAGATTGGCAGGGATCAGATCATTGGCCAAATATAATCTTGGCTTACTTTTATCATCATTATAAAAGGAAATCCTTTACATTTTACCTCATGTGGCTTCGTGATGTGTCACTCCAAGATCTTGTTCTTGGCTAGTGGAATCCTAGAAAGTCGGCCCATGGCACTGCAATGTACTCCTTCTCCAAGAGGCTTCAATATGTCAAATATATGTTGAAACATTGGAATAGGTACCATTTTGGTAATTTATTTCAGGCTAAAAAGGTAGCACAAGTTCATTTAGATTCCATTACTCAACATATTTGGGATTATGGTCTTACTAAGGCTATTGGTAAGCTAGAAGCTACAACTATGGAGGATGTGGAGGAATGGGAGTTGCGAGAGGAATATTTTTGGAAAAAAATTCTTGCATTGACTAGCTTCAAGAAGGTGATAGGAACACTTTCTTTTTTCATAATTCTATTAAGGATAGAAGGAAAGGTAATATCATCTCATCCCTTAGGACCTCTAATGGGGTCCAATTATCTTCCTTTGATGAGATTTCAAAAGAATCTATTGGGTTATTTTTTGCATTATTTATTGAGGATTCCCCTCCTTCTGATGAGGATGAATCATTAATATTAGCCTATATCCCACCTCTAGTTACCAAAGAAATGAATTATGCTTTTCTCAAGTTGATCTCTTTGAAGGGGCTAGAGGAATAAGGGGAAAGTTCTTGGGCTTGATGGGTTTCTTGTTGAGTTCATTCAGGAGTTTTGGGAGGTCATCAAGCTTGATCTTATAGATTTTTTCAAGGAATTGCAACAAAATAAGAAAATACTAAGAGCCATGAATGCTACTTTCCTTGCTCTTATCCCAAAAAGGGATGGAGCTAATTCTTTAGATATTTTTAGACTAATTACCCTATGCAATATTGTGTATAATATTATCCCCAAGTTGATTTCAAGGCATCTAAAGCTATGGTTAAATAAAATAATATTAGAGGAGTAGGGAGTTTTTGTTTCTGGTAGGGAGATTCTTAATGGGGTTGTTGCAGCTGAAACTATTCATTCTATGGCTTCCTCCAGAGAGAAGGCCATGTTTATTAAACTAGATATGGCCAAGGCTTAAAATAATGTTAAATGGGCCTTCCTCACCAAGATTTTGAAGAATTTTGGGTTTGGCTATGCCTATATTGAGTGGGTTATGAGTTATGTCATCTCTTCTTTTTTCTTTGTTCTTGTTAATGGAGAGCCTTCTGAGCTTTTTAGAGTGTTTAGAAGCCTTTGGTAAGGTGATCCTTTATCTCCCTACTTTTTTATTTTAATGGATAAGGGATTAGGGAGATTTATTTAGTCTCATGTGGAGCTAGGTCTCATCCATGGTTGGAGTTGAGGTGGTAATTTATCCCCCATTCTCATCTTTAGTTTGTGGATGGCATTGTTTTGATGGGTATGGCCAAATTTGAAGAAGTTGTTAACTTGATGAAGGTCCTCGATAGTTATTTGGTTGTGTCGATACAAATTATTAATGAGGGAAATTTATTCATTTATTTCTTTAATAATACCAAGCTTATTCAGAAGAGAATTGTTGGAATTCTCATATTTCATATTCTCTCTCTCCCTTTTTCCTATCTTGTTATTCCTATTATTGTCCATTTGATGTCCAAGATGTTTTGGAAAGATGTTATTGATAAGTTCTACAAGAAATTTATCCACTGGACATGCAGGTGGTTATCTACTACTAGGAGAGTGACTCTCTTCAATTTGATGATCCAGGCTCATCCTTTGTCTAGGTGTTTTGTGTTTTCTGCTCCTTTCAACTTTATCAGGGATTTTGATTCTCTCTCGTCAATTTCTATAGTCTAGTAACCTTCACTCGAGGAAGTGGAGATTGGTTAAGTGGGATACTATATATAAGCCAAAGTAAGAAGGTGGAGTTGGGTTGAGACAGGATGACTTGAATGGTAAATATTTGTTGGCTAAGCTATACTAGAGATGGTGTCCTCAACAACGTTAGATATGGGCTAAGATTGTCACTTCAAAATATCTTGGAGATGTGGAGAGTGTTGATGTTCTTAGATTCAATATTGTAGGAAATGGTTGTATGATCTAGGGTACTCTCAAAAGGGGTGCCAATCTATTAAAACAATGGTTTTTTTGGATATGCAACTATGGTTTGAATTCCCTTTTCTTGTTTGATTCTTGGGATGGTTATCCTCTTATCATGTCTACTCACCCTCATCTGTAGACTTTATGTAGGAAATTTCTTGATGTTGACTAGAGTAGGATGGTTGATTTCAAGACCTCTCATGTTCTTGATTACATCATTGTGTATAGGTGGAAGGCCCCTCATGAGTGGCCTCTGGGGGATCAATGGAGGAGTGCCAAGATTTGGCCAATATTCTAGCTGGCAGGGTTTGTAACTCTTTCCTAGGGAGAGATTTTCTTACTTGGTGATATGATATGAAAGGAAAATTATTTATTACCTTTGGTTATCAGGTGTTGGAAAATTAGGTTTTTGAGTGTATGGGAATCCCTTGGTGGAAGTAGGTTTGGAATAAATTATCTTGGCCTAAGTGAAAAATCATCTTTTGGCTGGTGACTCATAATAGATGCCTCACTTGGGAGAATCTTTGGAAGCACAATTTTCAAGGCTCTTCTATGTGTTTCATGTGCTCCAGTCATGTAGAGAGTAGTTCTAACCTTCTTTTCCATGCCCTATTTCTAGAATGATTTGACACTTATGGTGGGGAGTTTAGAACCAACCATGTAGGCATGCCTCTTCTTTGGAGGATTTTTGGGTTGGGTTGGGGAATTCTCCTGTTAAGACTCATTTCCTTCAGATTGCTTGGAGTATTTCCCCTAGTTTACTTATTTGGCTTATCTGGTTGGAATGCAACCACAGTATTTTTCTAGATAAGAATCTTATTGTGCACTAGATTTGGGTGAGATTCTCAAGGGTGCTCTAGGAGACTCTAGTTGCTAAGTTTGATTTATCTTTCTCAATGGGTCTTGTATATTTGGGTGTGGTTTGGACCTTGGAGATTCCTATTTGTGATAGGCAAAGTCCCTTTCCTAGATCAGGTCGGTGTTGTAGAGTGAAGATATGGATATGTGGCCATCAGAAACCCTCTCCCCTTGGGGTGCTGAATATTAACACTAATGGATCCTACAGAGGCAACCCTGGGCATGCAGAGGTTGGAGGTATTGGTAGGGATTGTTTAAGGGTGGTTGTGTTCTTATTTTTGATGTATAGATGGTAGAAAACTAACAAATACATGGAGGATTTTTCTATTCTTTTGGCACTAAAATGGTCTTGTTCCCTTGGTTGGAGAAGGATCATTTGTGAATCAGATTCCCAAGTGGTGATTGATATGTTGAATACGCATCAATTAGAGGATGAAAATTAGTAGTTTGTGGGGGTGGTCAGGTAGATCATTTCCTTGTGTTGGTTTTATATTCAATCACCTTTTTTCCATATCTCACAAGAATGGAATAAGGTGGATGATGGCTTGGCTAGATGCGAATGGGGACATGGAATGTGGAAGATTGGGAAAGTATTTCGGGGACCTTCCCTAAGTTCTAGAAGATCTTGTTGAGGAAGATATGATATGTTTTATGGGATTTTCTTGATGGATTTGCTTTGTATTCTTTTCCCCTCGTGGTTCTATTGTACTCTTTGGCTCTATACTAAGTTTTTGGCTTAATAAAAAATTTACCCCTTTTATTTTAAAGAAAGGTCATTCTTATAATGAATATCTTGATTATTTGAAGAAATCATTTTCTTCTAGAAAGTGTAGTGATGTAAATGATCACCCTTGACAATTTCACACTAGGTTTAGCTCCCACTCGTGTGCTTGGATCCAAATGCATATTTAATTTTGTTTTCTTGTAATAATATTCAAGAAAATAGACTTAAATTGGAAATTTATTTAACGTTGTAAAAAAGGCCTAGAAATAATAGGTCTAGACTAGGGTGCCTAGTGCCCCTGTTTAGCCTATTTTGGCTCATTTTAAAAATTTAAATGTAAATTCATTTGTTGGCTATCAATAATTGATTAGTGAGAATTTAAAGAAATGCATATAAATATAAGTCTTTTTCACCATTTCACATATCAGAAAATATATTGAGCAAATATAAGATCCTAAAATTAATCAAGACAATTCAAGGGTAGAATTAGTAGCATTATTATAGTGCCTTCATCAATCAAGATCAATCTTACAAGACATTAGGAAGAAGGAATCAATTATGTGCAAGGAGCTACTATGATCAATCATGCCATTTTCATGAAGATGTATGAGTTATCCTCTACATGCTAGTTACATAAATCTATTATGTTTTAAATGAATTAACCTATTGCAAGTTTATCAAGCAATCAAGACATCCATCAATCAATATTTGTGGAAAATTGTGGTGTGACATCACTTCATCAATGATTTCACATCAAGGTAACATTTTCATTTATCATTTATCATTTTGGTCAATTATTATTGTTTTGGCCTTTGATCAACCTAGGGTATGCCCTCTTGAGCATCATTATTTATTGTATGTGGATGTAGAAATATCAAAATGGAGTTTGACTTAGGCAAGCCCCTATACAACACAACCTTTCCCCTCTTTTCATATGTGTAGGTTAGATCTGAAATTTTTTTTAGTCAAAATTCATAGGAAACACAAAGTATATTGTAACTCACATCTCAAAGTTTTTAGATCCAAAAAAGAAGCATCTCAGTATAGGGTTCCCAATGCCCTTGTCTTTGCAATTTAGACTCAAATTGCTATCACAATTTCCTCTTTGTATTTCATTTTTAGATCTAAATTTTTTATATGATTTTCCATTTATGTTTGTACAATAAATTATATTTTTAAAATATAGGGTTACATGTCAAATATCCTTATCAAAACACACATTAAATTTTTCATCTCTACAAAAAACAAAAAGGACACAAACCCTTGGAGATTGACTCTCTCGTTTAGTGGCAATCTCATCATCAACCCTAGTTAAAAAAAAAAATCAAATATGGAGTCAAGTGAAAAGATCTTAATCCTAGTTGGATCTAGGATTACTTTTCCTACTCGACATTTTGGTGAACCCGACATATCTTACACTTGAAATTTTCTAATTTTTACAACATAACTTCTAAAAATTGATTCAAAAACCTAAGTTAGTTGAAGATGTATATTTTCATTTTTTTAATTCCCAAAATTAAACAATTGTATTATTTTGTTCATTAATCATTAAAGACCTTGCTGATTGAAATTTAGAGAAAAAGTGCAAATCTTTTGAATTAAATTGCATAATTTTAAATCTAATTTTCCTTGCTTAGGGCTTAGATATGAAATTTCATTGTGAAATATGAGTTCAATTCTAGGTTTCTTTCATTTGCCAAAATTTCATGTATATTTTAGTGAAAATTTTAAAAAAGTGAAGAATTACATATCACATTCCTTTGAAAAGATCAAAAAGTATTACATTTCTACATTTTTTTAGGAAAATACAGTCAATTATAACACTTTGAATTCTAAAAATTATCATTATAACTATTTGCATTGCCTTAAAATATAAATTTTATGTATTCTTGTGTGCTTCATATAAGAAAATAGGTTTTATGCATTTTTAGAAATTTGTACATGCATCCAAACCTAAACCTCTACAACTATAGATTTTCAAACACTGTTATTCAATTCCAAATTTTTAAAACATCAAAATTTGACTCTCTAGACTAGGGTACCCAATTCCCCTATCTAGTCAATTTGATTTTAAATTTTCTATGCAGAACCTTACATGTGATCTCTGCTTAGTTCTGGTTTTCATTTTTAGAAGTCAGCCCTACAACTATCTAATTTTGTTGTGCATTACTAGTTTAATATTTTAGTTTAAATTATGTCTTTATCCATCTAGATAGGATATCATCTTTATAGGATTAACTTATTCAAACCTATCTTAATTTGTCTTAGGTTTATTTTTCTTTTGTCTCACTTCATATGGTTGAGACATTTTTCCTCAAGACTTAAGACACCCATTGCATTTACACTTTCTATTTTCTCACCCACTTGTCAAGTGAGCTCACAAGTGTTCCATCTTTGGAGGGGTAGTTAGGGTTTCACTCCTACCTTCTCACCTCCTCATCCTCACCTATATATGCAAGGCTTGATCATTGTATTTACACACTCTTCATTTTCATATTTGATAGACATAATATTGTGCATATTTTATTCACTTGTGGAAGTTGTTTCATGCTCTTTGATCTTGACATTCTCCAACATGATCCATACGATAAACTAAAAAAATTCCTTATAAAAATATTCTTTATCATAATCAATATCTTATCAAGTCAAAATTTACTAAGCAATTTAAAGAATTTTTCTTACAAGCATATGAAAATGAGTTTCTCTCTCCTCTTTTGTTGTTTTATTTTTATCCCTCTCCCAATATCTCTCCTACTTGTGAGGGTATCTTGGTGTAAGAAAATACAATCATTGACAATCATGAGAATCATGTTTTTTCTTCTCCTAATACCTCTCCTACTTATGAGGGTATCTTGGTGCAAGAGGATCTACTAATTGATAATCATGAGAATCATGTTTTCCCTCTCCTAATACATCTCCTAATTAAGAAGATATCATGGAATATTAGTATGTAATCATTAATATATTTCCTCAAAATTATTGTAAGGTGGTTTGCATAGATGAAGGTTCAAAATTGGAATTAGGTCCTCCATTGAAAGAATATAGTCAATAAGTAGTTAAATCAGATGAAATTGTAAATCAACCATTGACTATTAGATCTCCTCTGATTATAGAACCTCCAAAACGTCATGGCCATATCCTAGACTTTACAAAATAGCTCACTCAAAGTAATCATGCACACCAAGATGTGTTGCAACAACCAAGTTATCATGCAATTTCTCACACATATAACACTAGAAATAATAAGCAGCCAAAACAAGAACCAACCTCTATTCCATTTCCTCAACCATATCTTCCCCTGTGCCTCGTCTCCCTCAACCTAGAGGTAAAGAGTATGATCTTGTTGAGAAACTTTGTAACACTCCAGCCAAAATCTCTCTTTTGGATTTAATTCAAACTTCACCTACATACCATGAGATTCTTCAAGAGGCTTTATAGAAGATTGATATCTCACCTTTTGTCAAGCCAAATATTGTAGCAGCCTTGTTTGATTGTATTCAAGCAACACTTTTGGATATTACATTTCCTCAACATGAATTACTTTCACCTAAGGTCTAAAACCAACATAAGGATTTAATGGTATTGTTTTATTAATAAAAATGGGGTTATACATACTTGTATTGACAATGGATCAGTTCTTAATGTTTATAGCATTGATCTTCTAGATAAGCTTGGTGTGGATAAGAATCTCATAAAACCTAATCATCTTGATATTTGTGGCTTTGATAATGTTGATAGGAAACCATTAGGTACAATCACACTACCTGTTAAGGTAGGACCCATGACCTACCCTTATCCATATCATGCCAAAACATCCTTGATCTAATCTTCTCCTTAGTAGACCATGGATTCATTCCATGAAGGGAGTCCCATCTAATCTTCACTGTGATATGAAGTATGAATATAATAACAAGGTACATATGGTTAAAGAGGATGAAAAAATCTATAATTTATAAGTCAAATCCAAACATAACTCTTCCAACTCTCTTCATACTTTGATTTCATCTTCAATATTTTAGCTATTGTGCAATGATAATGATACTATGGATACACTCATGGATGATGGTTGGGGTTTGTTCATATAGTTAGTCTAATTCATCAAGTACTAAAGAATTAAAATAATAACAAGATGAAATCATAAATTAAAAGCCTCAATTACACAATACTAGAAATACTCAATTCAAAGCAATAAACATGAAATTCAAAGAAAATGAATCTAAAATAGTATGAAAACCTCTAAATCACATTGTGGATTGATGCATTATGAGTGAATGTGGATGTGGATTGCTCAATTTTATGTATTATCCATTTTTTTTGTAAAATATTGATTGAAGATGAAGGTTAATTCATAAAAAATGCACTCAAATTCACAAATGGGTAATCAACTTGAGAGAATAACTTTGCTATGAATATTATGGATGAATTGGTATAAAATAGGACTGGTATTATAGTTTTGAGAGATATCGATCAACAATGAGGATTGAATTGGAGGATCAACGGATGAAATTGAATGAGAAAGGAAGACATGGATCAAGGATTGATCAAGTGGCTGATAATCCATGAGGCATGGATCAAGGATTAGATCAAGGGTCAATAATCCATGAGATACCCAACAAGATTCCATAATTTTAAGAATTATGTTGGAGACATTTTGAGTTGGAGGGAAGAATTCGAATTCAAAAAGGGAATATTCCATCAAGAATATTCTTGTGCAAGTTGAAGAGTTGGAGGAAAATTAGTCAATTAAACAATTCATGAAAATAATTTAATTGTGTAAGTTGGAAGAATTAAGAGTATTAATTAAATAATTGAGAATTATTTAATCAAGTGGAATTATTAGCATTTAATTAAATAATTTGACATTATTTAATCAAAAGTGGAGAAAAATGATGAATTATAATGAATCAATAAAATAACCTTAGTTATTTAATTAATAGGAAAATAAAATGAATTTAACTAAATGATTTAACATTATTTAATCAAACAAAGGAACTACGTGAATTATGCTAGAAATTATGTTAGTAAGTGAAATCAAGTGTGTGATATACTTAGGAAATTTTTAGGTGTCTACAGGGTTCATTAGATTTTACATCCACTTTCATTAGGGAATAAAAAATCTCACCATCAAAATCTATAGAGTTGGAGATTGATCTAACACAATATTATTATTCCTTTTATCCAATTGCAAACAATGATCACAATATTACTTCCTCTTCAAATACATATTTTGATTGAGTTTCATTATATTTTACACCTTTTTTGTAGGCAAAGGTAAAATACCACAATCTACAACTAAGGAATCTTGTATTTAATTTTCTCAATCTTGTTCTACATCAAAAAATATAAAAACATCATCCCATGATGGTGATGGGGGCTCTTTATCTTTCATCCCTCATGTGTTGTTGATGCCTAAAAAGGATTTTCATTCTTGTGAAAGAATAAATTCTTCTCATAAGCATTTAGATAAGACTCCTCCATCTGATTTGGAAAGGTGTTATACACTTGGGTTTAAAATTATTTCTAAAAGTGGATATAATGAAAACTTGAAACAAGGAGTCAAGGATCATGTGAATTCTACACTATACCTTTCTAAAAGGGTTTTAGGTTTCCAACCTTCTCATTTTTCTACATATCACCCTCCATCATCTACTATATTTTTAACATCATGTGGTAAGCAAGCTATCTTTTCTTCACAAGAGAAAGGATTGTCTTCTACCCCTTATCCTTTATTAGAGAAAGAGTATATTTCTTGAGGATTTTAAAATCTCACTTGATTACTCTTCCTCCTCCAACACGTAAGAAATATTATAAAAATAGTTGTTTTTTGTGCATATCATTGAGTGCATGGTCATTCCACCAATGAATGCTAGGCCTTGAGTAATAAAATACAATAACTTGTTGATTGTGGTGCTCTTTCATATGTTGATGCACCTAATAATTCTAAATAGTGATCTCTCTTTTATGATTTTTCTCCTTACTATGTGGCATTTGTAGCCTCATATGTTTACTCATTGTCATTCATAGTGGTAAAATCTTCCATGCAACCATATTTTCTTCTATGGTAGCAACATGATAGCATCTTGCATGGTTGCTTTTGCCTTTATACTTGGGGGAAAGAATAACTAGTTTTGGGAGGTATTTATTATTTTTAATAATATCTTTTTCCCCTTAAATTCCTTAAAATATCAACGTTGCAAGTACATTGATATTTTAAGGGGAGCATATCACCCTATCAATTTCATTAGTGTTTTATCATAATTGACTTATTGATATACCCCCTTGGTGGTGGTGTTTATAACACCCCTTGATACATGGTTATCAATTTTTCCCCTATGATGTTAAACATTGTGTCCCCCATGACATTAAAATTTGATGTGCTCCCTAAGGCGTGATTGGAAAATAGTCCATGGATTTTATATAATGAAGCTTGGTGATTCATGAACTTGATCATTTTTACATGTCTGCCTAGCATAGCACAACTTTCTTGACAATGGAGTCATGTGTTTCATGAGTGACATAGCATAATGTAGCTTGTTGGTCCTTATGGGAGCACTATTTTTTCCAACACATTCAATGGATGACGTTTGGTATTTGAGACAAATTTAAGACTGAAGTCTCTTTACCTTACCAACTCAAATCCTTTTTAGTACTAACCTTGTGTTTTTGTCTTATTGTGTTTTTATTATATGTCTTATGTTTGTTGTGTGTCTACCTTGTGTCTTTGGTGTTTTCACTTTGTGTATGGTATCATTTTTTCCTTGTGTCTTCCATGTTTTTGCTTCATGTATTGTATTTTGTTTACATCATGTTTGTTTTGTATTATGTTTGGATTGTGTATGCATTTCATTTTTTGCACCTCATGTGTATGTGTTATTTTTTTATTACCTCAAGTAAATAATATAAATATTGTTTGGTATTTTAATTATTATACCTAATGATATTCCAATAATTTACAAATAATTAATATACACTTATGAATTTATTATCTATTTAAAAGTGTTCTGAATTTTTTTTTGATAGATTTTTTTATAAATGACATATTTTAGGCATCTAAAAAGGTTAATTTTATTTCATTTGGGTGTGTTTTTCCTATGTTTAAATGTTATTTATGGAAATGGTATCTTATAGAAGCCTCTAGAAATCTATTGGTAGAATTAAAGAGAATATTAATCTCTAATTTTTTAATTTTATTTCATTGGCACTTAGAATTGTAAATTTAAATGTGAATTTGAATTTGAGTTTTATGTGAATCTAAATTTTATTTAGAGAATATATTTTTAAGTGGTAAAATACATTCAGTTTAAGATATTTGAAAATTAAACTTTCCTTATTGTTCAAATAATTATTTATGTACTATTTCTTAACTCTTTGGATAAATGGACATGTTTCAAGGATTTATTGGATGAAGCTATCAAAAATAGAGTTAACATATCTAACCAAGAGGAAGTAATAAGAGGATGGGTTTCCTCTTTATGAATTATTTATTCTAATTAGAACATTGAATTGGATATCTTGAGAATGGGATCAAAATAAAACTAAGAGGGATTTAGGCTTGTTAAGGATTAGAAGCTTGGAAGTGTTATTGGATTTTTAGGAAAACTTGGATGAATTTTTGAGAATATATTACTAAAAAAAATATTATATTCTTCAAGCTTGGAAAGAGATTGGATCTTTATTTATTTACTCTCTTTATTCTTGTTAAATATTTTTCTTGATAAAAATAATTATACTTCTACTTAATTTATTGTCATTATTTTTGAAAATGAATGTGATTGTCTCAATTAATTGATCTTGGATATTTTGAGACTCTTTGTGCATTTGGGAAAAATGACTAGTCTTGTTTGTATTCATCAAAATATGTTTGCAAATTGTTAAGGATACATGCTTTGGTTGTAGATAGACTTGATAACATAGGATTTCCATATGTGTGGAAGGAAATATTTTATCAAATAATATCCACAATAGGTATGAACAATTAGATTTGATGATTGAACCCCCACAACATCTTTAAGATCACTTACAATCAAAACACCTTATCACAGAAGAGGGAAACAATTGATTTTCTATGAATCTTGAAAATTCATTAGATGCAAAAAATGATAATGATTGATTATTATAATATACAATAAGAAATAATTGTTATAAAGGAAAGGATAAAATCCTATATGAAACCTTAGGATAAGATTAAATTAAACCATGATATGTGTCTTAATCCTATGACTTGATAAAAAAAAATAACATGATCTAAGTAATCTTAAGTATGCTACCATGAATATGACCCAATAAGAACTAATTAGGTGATCACCTTCTTACACTAACACCCCCCTCAAGTGAAACTTAAGGAGTATGATGAATGATGCATGCATGGATGCATGGATGGATGGGTTTCAACTACAAATCTTGATGAAGTACCCATGTACAGACACATAAATCTATCACAACTTAATAAAAGGAGAAAAATCCATGGAGAAAATCTCCTCTCCAAAAGAGAAAAAAATTAAACTAAAATATACATGTTATTGAATAAAGGAGGACCCAATATTACCCCCCAAGGGCTTATTTTGTCACAAATATGCAATAAATTTCTCCTCATAGAAGAGAATATATCAGATCATGAATCCTCTCATAAAGAAGTAGCCCCTATGCTAATGATGAGAGCCTGAAGATGAAAAATGATCTACCTAAAAATAAAATTTCCTTGGTAATAAATTGATCTAGTGGTGTATGTAGAAGCCATTCTCATAATCTGGATGAATATGGAATCCAAATCCAAATATGTGCCTCTGAATACAACTATGGTGTCCTCATGCTAGAAAATATGTGTCATCCAAAATTGGAATTGAACCCCCAATTAAAGAAGTTGAACTAGGAGAGGTAAGAAGCTAAATTAAATTAAAACATATTGAAGATGTGATGACATCACTACCATCAAAGAGATACTTCAAATCCTCTAGCATTTCCTCAAGATCTATAATGTTACAATCCACAAACAAAGATGATGTGTTTGATAAATAGTAATCACAAGTAGTTGTATCTAAAATACAACGAATATCATGTTGCATTGAATCAATAAGATACATGGATGTAACAATACTAGTCTCATTAGGATCAATGCATGATGAATATGTAATCTTAATAGGAGGAGAAGAAGGAGAAAAAGGATAGATATCTATATCATTTAAAAATTTGAGAACTATTATATATTCAAGCTCCTCTAAAGTATCATCATCAAAGGTTATATTATTAGAATCATCAATCAGAATGAGGAAATCTATAATAAGGTTATCTAAGAATGAGAGACATGTGAGTCTCCAAAGATCTCCCAAATCTTGTTCCAAAGTGCATGTGGGAAATCAAGGTCCAATATATAGCACAAATTTTGTCATAATCAACACTAGAAAAATTAATCCTACAACATGATCAATATTATTATCCCATGTTGATTTCCTCCTAAGTATAGTGCAAATATGAGTCCATAAAGATAAGGTGAAAGATTAAGCCATATAAGATGTGTTAGGAACTTATTTTTTCAAGACTCATAATTATCCTTATTTAGGATTACCATAAAAGTATGAATATAAAAATCCATGATAATCTCCTCAAAAATTAAATAAAAGATTAATAATCTCAATTAGTTGAAATGAAGTCATCTCATGAATATAAGACTTTTCTAGGTATCAAAATATCTAAGTAATCAACAAGAATGCAAATATGTGGCAAATTGAATAAAATATGCTTGGGGTGGATTATAGAAAAATGCATCAATGGCTATTAAGAGCTCACCAATATCTTCCCAATGCCACAAGAATCATGAAAATTAGAGAAATTGGTAAAGAGATGAGCTCAAAAAACAAACTTTTAGACATCAACCAGCAATAAAATTAACTAGTATAATGTTTTTAAAAAATACTAACATCATTAGAAAGTTCTTAGAACCAAATTTCTAATGACTATTCATTTTCAAAACTCTAATTTTGTATGCCCAAGTTATGGTCAAAATAAAAAATTCCCCTTTTAGGAAATTAAAGTTGAGGTAAGAGTCCCTTTTTTGGTGACTAGATAGCAGGCTATTGTGGGCTAGTGGCTCCAATAGTAGAGGTGATATAATTTTTAAGTAATATTAGTGAATGGATTGGTCTCTAGTAGCAAATGATGATTTGTTAGAATCGATGACGAGTTGGGTGATTGCTAGGTGGAAATATGGTTCAAGAAAATTTGAAGCAGCTTGGTGGTAGAAAATTCTAGTGATTCCTTCCTATAGAAACCCCAATGGATTATATTTTCCAAATAGATTTTAGATTGATAAATCTTAACTAGTACTTAACAAAAAACTAGATTTCTTTCACAAATTTTCCAATATTATTAACCCAGATTTACAAATGTAACTAGTGCATAAAGAGAATTCCAAAGAAAATCTAATTTATAATGAAGTCTCAATTACATTAAAAAAAATGACATGTAGTATCGTAACCAATAGTATCTATAAAAACAACATTATATAAAAAATACTAAACTAAAAACTACTACAAATAGTTATAAAAAATATAAAAATTGAATAGCTAAAAATCTACAATTTATTGAGCACATTCACAACCTCTTGATGATATCCTCAAATAGAACCAAATGGATTTCATCCTTTGATCCTTTGAAACCAAATGGATTTCATCATCTAATTTCTTGCAAGTCCAAGGGTTTTCATCCTCGGATCTAGTTGTTTGAGCATAAGGCTCAAAATAGGTAAACAAGGGTTTTCAATTGTCTATTGTATGATGATCCCTTTAAAGAATGTATTTTCCCATTAAATAATTTGTCACAACCCCCTTTTATTAATTATATTATTTTATAATAGCATATTTATTAAATTCATTAAATAATTTTTATTGTAAAATTAAACCAGTACTTAATTACATGTTTACGAAAAAAATTATAACGCATTTATTATCAGAAGATATAAATAATTAATTTTAGTGTAGTTAAAGAAAGGTTAATCGACCCTTTGTAGAGGGAGGAATTCTCTACATGGGATTTTAAGAGAGTGGTGGGACAAGTCCTACCTTTTGAAGGTACTATTTTGGGAGTTGCAAGAGTTTCAATTTGGATGGGAGTTTGAAAATAGGAACAAATGATTGGATATGTCTCCATTGAATAAGATATTTATAAGATTTCTAAGAGATCTTTATTGCATGTGTCTCTATTGAATAATACGTTCATAAGAGTTCTACAATTCCCATTTCTTCATAACAAGATTTTTTTACAACAAACCAATGTTTTGCATAAAACACTACAGCGAGAATCAACTCTATTATTGTGAACCTGCAACAATTTGAGTGGTATAAGTAACATAGGATCATCAATAATAACTATGCATTGGAGCTTAGACTTCATAAAATCACAGAAAAGTTAGAGATAGTGGTTGGCATAACTCATTGGAATAAATAATGAAAATAAAGACTATCAAAGGGAAATGGAACATTAAATGGAGTGCAAAAGGATCTTACTAAAACATGACATAAATATGGCAATTAAAAGGGAAAATGTAGTGGTGTTAACATTTTGAGATAAATTAAGTGAAGAACCAACATTTTCTTTCTTATAGGAATCTTGCTATTTCTTAGGATTTTTTTAGGATCATTGTGGGATTATAAAATGGTTATTATTTATTTTATTTTTTGTATCATTTAATTTTGTAATTCTATTTTGTTCTTAGAGATCATCATATATATATGAACCCACCCTATTTAGTGGTATTCAAGACTATGAAATGTTAATATTTGGGTAGTGTATTAGTAGTGGTAGTATAGTAGCATATGGAAGAGTAATTATTTAGTAATATGTTAACTTTGTAGAATTTTGTGTGAGCATAGCATCACAACAGTTATATGAGTAGCTTATTATAATGATAAGCTTGATAGTTTTGTCTTTAAATTATAAATGAGATTATGCAACCATCATATTCTCTCACCTCACCCAATAGGGTTCCTAGTGATTAGAACATGGTGACCAATCTTTTGGCTTATGACTTATTATGATTTCTTTGTGGAAGTTTATAGATTGGTAACTATTATATTTTGTTATGCTATCAATTCATATGTTTATTTATCCTATGGAGACAAATTCTTTAAACTTATCCTAGTTATATGGTTTGATTAGTTTTGATTTGTTCTATGTTTTTAGAAAATGAAATATTATCCATGTTGTTAATAGAATTGTTTAAGGAGTCATTAACCTAGGAATGATGTGGAAAACTAACAACTTTGGATTCTTCCAAATCACTTCAGTGAAGCTTAAGTCGCATAATTCTATTAAGATGTATTAATTTTTAGTTGAATTGTGATAGTTGTGAGCAATTTTTTTTCTAATTTATTTAGTTTTGATTGGATGTAATAGTAAAATAACGATTATACTGATTGAATTTAAGATGCTTGGTTTAAAAGTAAACTTCTTAGTTGTTTGGTATTACACCGAATAGACAAAACCAATAACCTTTTGTAATAAGAAAATTGAATATATATTTTAGGTGAACAAGGAAATATTATCAAATTAAAACTTCACATCAAACACCCCCTTCAGTTGTTTCCAAGTAGATACTTATCTAGGTTTTTATCTATGTTTCACTTGAGTAGTGGAAGTCAAAGAAGAACTATCTAGGAAATAAGACCCTATAAATGGTTTCATACCCACTCATATAGTTGCATAAACATAGTTTAAAATATAACTACATATTTTGTACCTTTGGTTCTCTAGTATCTTGATTTCATAGATAGAATATGCAAGAAATCTGAAAAATGAAGGATATATCTAGTACTCAGATACAAAGGACACTGTGTGGTTCTATAACCTATTTCCTAGATTCTTAATTGGTATAAGAATAAAACAGGATAGTCATTGGTACTTAGAAGAATCCTCAAAGTGGATTGGACTTGTACTTGGTCGATTTCTGAAAACTTGAGGAAGGGCACAAGATCCCTTAGAATTTTTAGAAAACCTCAATGCTATTGTACTAAGCTAGTTTCCCAAACCCTAAGGAAGGGTACAAGATATTTTATAACTTATAGAGAACCTCATTATAGTATCTTGGGTGTGTTGTGATTTTTTTGTGACTCAAGACCCTCTAGGTCCCAATAATTCAAAGTCTCTAGTTGGAGCATATTTATTTGTATTTCTATCCTTATAGTCATGTATAGTCATTCTAGTACCCATCCCATATTGGATGGAGGTATGGTTATTATTATTCTTATGTTCATCATTCCATAAGGATGAGTGGGCCTATGGACAAAAGAGCCTGAATTGACTATTGTTAATTCCTAAACATTCGATTGAGACTATCTAATATTAAATAATTTACAAATAATTATTATTTTTTCTTTCATATAATCATAAAAAAATTATTTAATCAATTGGTTATTCCTACCATTATCATGTTTGGATAGCTTCCATCCTATTTGGGTGGATATTTATTCTATATGACTAAAGATAAATTCTAGTTTTTGAAAAAAAATATGTGCAAATATTTGAGGATCAACTTCTAAGGTCCTTACATAGTTGAGATCAACAAGTGGAAATTAATCTCACCCAAATGAGTGGCTCATGTTTTCATGCACTAGCCAAATTGAATGTTTGCTCCTTTTCTTTCTCAAATTTTAAATTTAAATTTTTCTATACTCACAAGTCAGAGATTCTAGACTTTTTTTTTTCTTGCATATAATCATTATAAAAGTTATCTAATCAATTGGTTATTCCTAATCTTATCATGTTTGGATAGCTTCCATCCTATTTGGGTGGATATTTATTATATATGAATAAAGATAAATTCATTTTTGAAAGAAAAAAATGTGTGCAAAAATTTGAGGATCAACTTCTGAGGTCCTTACATAGTTGAGATCAACTAGTGGAAATCAATCTCGTCCAAATGAGTGGCTCATGTTTTCATGCACTAGCCAAATTGAATGTTTGCTCCTTTTCTTGCTCAAATTTTAAATTAAAATTTTCCTATACTCACAAGTCAGATATTCTAGACTTTTCTTAACTCATCATACATTTGCACAATTTATAATATTTCAAACTTTGTGAAATTCAAAAACTTCATACATTTTTGTCTCTTCTTTCGTTTACTTCTTTTTTGTATTTTCTTTGCCTTGTCCCATTATTTGTCCTTCCATCAAAATTATTATATTTTTGCATAGTTCATGAGCTCATAAACTTTGTGACATAACATAACAAGTAACTTCTTGTCTTTGTCACACTTTTTTCTAACTTGAAAACTTTGTAAAAAACAAAACTGTGTTGCATTTTCACATAGTTTTGTAACTCATGAACTATGAGACAATGAGAACCTTGTTACATTTTTACACTTTTTTCTAGCTTGTGAATCTTGTAGAAATTAAAACTTATTGGCCTTATATTATTTTCCTTTCATTAGCTTCCTTAGAAAATTTCATGATTTTGAGAAACTTAATAAGTAAACATAAAATTAACTATTTATTAGCTTTTCATATCTTAACCCACCAAAAATAGGGAATAGGAATATATTACCTCCAATTTGAGAAGGTCAATAAAGATGAATTTAAAAGTCTACTATCCTCAATTCTTCATTCCCTTAAGCAATATAGATTTAGATACTCTAGTATTTTGGGCCCCTCCCATGTAGCATCTTTAATATGTCAGCTCCAATGAAAAAGATATTTTGTGATATCCCTTATTAATTTCTTCACCTTGGTATCTATTAGGTATGATAATTATCTTTCCCTTATCAACCATGGGTGGTAGATCTACTAAAGCGTATTTTTTTGTCCAAAGGCCCTCTTTAGACATGAGTTATTAAATACATTGTGTTTATTTGGATACTTTCTAGAATTTATTTGGATGGAGGTATGATTTTTATTGCTCATATGTTGATCATTCCGTAAGGACGAGTAATCCCATGGAAAAAATATCCCAAATTGACTATTGTTGATTCCTGAGTATTTGATTGAGACTATCTAATATTAAATAATTGATCTATTTTCTTGCATATATTCATTATAAAAGAATATATTTAATCAACTTATTATTCCTAAGCTTGTAATCTTTAGATAGTTTCCATCTTATTTTGGTGGATATTTATTCTATATGATTAAAGTGTTAGAAATTTTTGTAGTGAACTTGTCATTGATGTCAACAAGGAGAGTGTTGCACTATGTTGTCATTAGTTTTGTCATTGATGTCAACTTATGTCAACCTCTAGTGCAGTATTGAGCAAGATTTGTAGATGGAGAGGTTATTGGTCTTGCAGATGGGGATATTGTTGTAATATATAGTGTGGTTGTGATGAGAAGGTGCTTGTGGTGTTGATAAGATGTTCATGATGTAGTTGGTTCACTTGGTTTCCAAGTGCTTTTGAGAAAATTTAAATAGAGGGTGTACAAGGTGGTAAAATTTTGTTCTACATTATGCTCCACACTTCTTCATGGTTGAAATTTTTTTTGTGTGGTTTGGATGACATGATCAAAGGTGTTATATCTATTGGAAAAACAAGGATAGACAACTAAGAGGGGGGGTAAATTAGTTGTTACAGAATTTACACTTATTCAACTTTAATCAACCTTTAATCACAGATCTGATAATTAACAATGAAAGCATAAATCAACAACACATCAGAGACACATGAACACCAATATTTTATATGTGGAAACCCTATTAGGGTAAAAACAATGGTGGATGTTAGTCCACAAGATTATACCATGTTACAAGTATAATGAAAGAATGAATAGGGAATGCACATGCATTCAGGCACACTACCTAGAGCTCACTAATCAAAGGGAAGGCTCACTACCTTACATGAAACAATCAAATTAAATCCATTTGATGAGGTTGAACTGAGAAATTAGCTTCTACAAAAGCTTGATGACAGTTTCGATTAGGTACAGAAACACTTCTTCACACTCTACTCTAAAATCAAATGATTTGATCTTTACTCACACATTTCTCTTACACACACTCTCATACACTCGCCCATACACTTCGAAATGAGGAAACAATCACTCTTATATATCTGCTACATGAATTTACATTAACAACTTTGTTAGCCACAAATAGAGAATAAATTACAATTGTCGGCCTTAATACATGAATAAATCTCAATGTGCACCAACCTAAGTTAGTTACAACATAGTGAGGACCTAAATCAATATCCTTGAACATGCCAGGTAGTAAAATATTAATCCATAAGGATCCGCAACATGCTACCATCAACATGTTGGCCAAGAACATGAAAACTCGAATACACAACGAAAAATATTCAATCACGAGCACACCAATCAAAGTGGATGTACCACATTGATAGATCACAATCTAGAAACATCATAGTAATGTATGCAGCAACTAAATTCATCATAATTGCAATTACATCTTCCAGAAACATCTGCTACAGTAACAAAATAACTGTAGGAACATAGAACTTCATAACTTTCTCAATTCTTGATGCGCACCTTTGAAAATTTCAAATAACATATTAGATAGGCTTAGCAAAAAACCCTTTAATGTGTGCCTTCTGATCATCAATGTACAAAAATTTCCATCACTCTGACCTTCTCAGCTTCATAGACTACCTGCAATATAATTTTTACAATTTTCTCAATATCTTTGACATATACAGTCTTCAATCCATTTATGCTAATAGTTTTGACTTCAATGATAACCACATATCAGCAACACAACCACAATATCCAACAATCTCCCCCTTTGTGATTGATGGCAACACATGATGTGAAAATACCATCAACACAACTAGCTCTTCATATAGTACTCTTCTCTCCCTTTGTTCTACACTTCTCCTCCTTACAGTTCTCTCCCTTACAATACAAGATTTTTCACATTACAATTCTCCCCCTTTGACATCAATGGAAAAGGTACACAAGCTCTGAACCACATATCATCAGAATCATCTGACTACTCCCTTTGAGTAGCAACCACCATAACATCAATCTAGAACAAGATCTGACTATAAGTCCATGGATTGATGCAAAGACTTGCATCTTAGTTTAGATTAGGAGGGGAAATCACCCCTAACTTGCCTCTAAGATAATCAAAAGCATCCTTAGGCAATGATTTAGTAAAGATATCTGCAATTTATTCCTAGGCTCAATCTTGGATATTAGACAATATTCTTCTGCAATTCTTCTTCTAGTTTGTACACCTTTGTTCTTGTCTCCTATGATCTAAATTTCAGAATGACTTTGCTTTACATACCTTGGAATTTTTGGTTCTTCTATTCTTTCTTTTGCATTTCCACTGTCTTCTTCTTCATGATTTTCTTGATTCACCAGAACAGTTTGAGTTTTATTTTGTGTCTACGCATTATTTCCATCATCAGTACTATCTTTTTGGTCATCTAAATCATATCCACAATACCTTGATGATCTGGCAGTGTCTTCATCAACTCTGACATTTACACTTTCAACCATTTTCTTATCTTTTATTGTAACACTGGTATGCTTTTCTCTTAGTAGATTAACCTAGAAAGATTCCTTCATCACTTCTAGTATCAAATTTTCCAATATCTTCATCTCCCTTAATATAACATCTACTTCCAAAGATTTTGAAATACTTAACAGTAGGCTTATAACCAAACCATAGCTCAAAAGGAGTCTTACTAGAATTACCATTGACATTTACTTAGTTGATAGTATACACAGCAGTGTTTATAGCTTCTCTCTAGTAGAAATGATGAACATTACATTCCAACATAATAGTTTTGGCAGCATCTAAGATTGTTCTATTTTTTCTCTCAACAACTTTGTTCTATTGTGGGGTCTGCGGAGCAGATAACTATCTTTTTATTCTATGCTTTTCACAAAATAAATTGAACTCCTAGGAAGTGAATTCACCACCTCTGTCTGATCTCAAACATTTGATCTTCAAACCTGTCTCATTCTCTGCCAAAGCTTTGAAGATTTTGAATTTTTCTAATGCCTCATGTTTTTCTCTTAAGAAAGCAACCCATACCATTCTAGAATAATCATCAATAAGCAACATAAAGTACCTTTCTCATTATAGACTTCTAATTCTGGATGGACCACATAGATCAGTATGTACCAAGTCCAGTACTCCATTGGAATAATGTTGTTTTCTCTTTAAGGAAATTCTTGTCTGATTCCCATTTGACATTCCTTGCATATAGTGTTAGTAGGCTTCACTAGCTTAGGTAGATCTCTGACTACTTAGGTGGAGCTTATTTTGACAATGTTATCAAAATTTTCATTACATAGCCTTCTATGCCATAACCATCTTAAATCAACTTGAGCAATAAAACAACTTTCACTAGCAGCATTTACATGAAAAATATTACCTCTTGTCTTTGTACCTGAAGCAATCACATTTTTTGAGCTTCCCAATATCCTGAACTTACCATCTTTGAACTGAAGATTGTAACCTTTGTCAACCATCTATCCAAAACTCAACAAATTGTGCTTCAAATCTTCAACATATAGGACATCATTAGTTTTACATTTATCACCAAGAGAAATAGTGCCTTTGCCACAAATCACACCAACATTGTTATCTCCAAATCTTACAACACCACCATCATATTTTTCTAAGCTTATAAATTTTCTTTTTTTACCAGTCATATGATGTGAGCATCTGTTGTCAATCACCCACTCATCCTTCTCATTAATCCTAGTTGTAAGAGCTTTCTCAATATTCTAATTACTAGCTGATTCAGTGGACACCAAACCATTTTCCTTTATATCAATAAATACCCATTCATCTTCATTTCCAGTTTCTTTATTAGATTCATCATCAGTAACACCTTCTTTGGCATAATAACATTTATTTTGAAATCTAGTCTTATCAAGTTTATACTTAGAGACTCTTTTATGACACCTCGATGCAAAATGACTTATTTTACTGCAAGAGAAATATTTAATAGGAAAATTTCCCTTGTACTTACCTTGTCCTATGGCTTCTCTTTTCACAATCAGTGCTTCTAATTCTTCTAGCTCTCTTTCTTCATCTTCAATCAGTTTCATTTCATCTTCATACTTGAATGTCTTTCTATAACTCTCTCCCGGATCATATCTTTGTTGGCCTTTTTCGGATACAGTAGCTTTGAATGTAGACTCTGTCTTAGGAGAATATTCACCAAATTCACCTAACTCAAAGGCAGCAATTTTTCCAATCAACATGTCTCTTGTTACATTTGTTACTATCTTGATCTCTTCAATAGCATGATTTTTTGTTTTGTAAGAAGTACCTACATAGATCTAAGTATTTTAGCCACAATCTCATCTTCTTCCAAGATTCCACCGGCACATCTAATGCCCATCACTAGTTCATTTACCTTTTGCGTGAAATAAAATATGTTTTCATCTTCACTCATCTTCATGTTCTCCCACTTGCCTTTCAGAATTTGCATCTTAGCAACTTTCACTAGTGCATCTCCTTCATACAATGTTTCCAACTTTTTCCATATTTCATGTGCAGTCTTCAAACCTATTACATTTGTCATCTTTGAATCTGTCAAAGCACTTAGCAATGCTTCTATAGACCTAGTATTAGTTTCTGCTTCTTTGATCTCATCAACAATAGAGGGACCATTCTGAGGAATAGTAAATGCATTCTTTGTAATCTTCCAAAAAGGCTAACCAATGCACTTCAAATGACACTCCATTCTAAATTTCCATAGAGAGTAGTTTGTACCATCGAATCTAGGACTATTCTTCTTGTATGATGCCATCTTAGATCACCTCAAGCTATTAAAATTCTTCAAAGGAACTAGCTCTGATACCAATTGTTGGAAAAAAATAGGATAGACAACAGAGAGGGGAGGTGAATCATTTGTTACAGAATTTACACTTATTCAACTTTAATCACATATCTGATAATTAACAATGAAAGCATAAATCAACAACACATCAGAGACACATGAACACCAAGATTTTATATGTGGAAACCCTGTTAGGGGAAAAACCACGGTGGATGTTAGTCCACAAGATTATACCCTATTAGAAGTATAATGAAAGAATGAATAGGGAATGCACATGAATTCAGGCACACTACCTAGAGCTCACTGCCTTACATGAAACAATTAGATTAAATCCATCTGATGAGGTTGAACTAAGAAATTAGCTTCTTTAAAAGCCTGATGACAGTTTCGGTTAGGCACAAAAACACTTCACACTTTTCTCAATCTTCTTCACACTCTGCTCTGAAATCAAATGATTGATCTTTACTCGCACATTTCACTTACACACACTCTCATACACTCGCTCATACACTCTGAAATGAGGAAACAATTGCTCGTATATATCCGCTACATGAATTTACATTAACAACTCTGTCATCCACAAATAAAGAATAAATTACAACTGTCGGCCTTAATACATGAATAAATCTCAATGTGCACCAGCCTAAATCAACATCCTCAAACATTCCAAATAGTAAAATATTAATCCATAAGGATCTGCAACACGCTACCATCAACATGTCGGCCAAGAACATGAAAACTTGAATACACAAGGAAAAATATTTGATCATGAACACACCAATCAATGTGGATGTACCACATTGATAGAGCATAATCTAGAAACATCATGAAACATCTAAGGAATGTACGCAATAACTCAATTCATTAGAATTGCAATTACATCTTCCAAAAACACCTGCTACAATAACGGAATTACTGTACGAACACAAAACTTCATAACTTTCTCAATTCTTGATGCACACATCTGAAAATTTTGGACAACATACTAGATAGGCTTAGCAAAAAACCCTTTAATTTGCACCTTCTAATCATCAATGTACAAAAATTTCCATCACTCTAACCTTCTTAGCTTCACAGACTACCTACAATATATTTATTACAATTTTCTTAATATCTTTGACATATACAACCTTCAATCCATTTATGCTAATAGTGTTGACATCAATGAAAACCACATATCAGCAACACAACCACAATATCCAACAATATCTAGATTTTTCAGGTTTTGGATTGTGTGGCAATGGAAGATGTGTTTGACAGTGTATTTCCTATGAAGAAGGTTGTCTGGGAAAAATGTAATTTCTTTTCATTTCTCCATGTTGATGTTTCTTGTTTTGTGGATTTGTAAACATTTTAATATTTTTTTTATCTACCTTCCCTTAGATTTTTTTGTTTTTAGTTGTTTTACAAGGTTGTTTAATAAGTTGTATGTTACGGTAGTGTGACTGGTTGCACAAGATAGTATTTTGAGTTGTAGGTGATTGTGACAATGTTGTTGAATATTTTGATAGTGTTGGAATATTCTAAGATATTGTGTGTTGTTGTATTTTGGTTCGAAAGATTTTTTTGGATTTGGTGGAGTGAATTGATTGTTTGGTAGTGTTAATATAGGATTGGCTAGCCTGGCATGTTAGCATTACTTACAAACATGTTGTGTGAATTTTTGAAGTGTGGTGATATGTTTTTTTTATAGATTTGGGTCTCAGTTAACCCTTAGTGTGGTCTACCTTCACTTCTTCCACTGCGGAATTTTTTGGTGCTGACCTATTTGTTGTTTGTACATTTTAGGTGTATACGCTTCATTGAGGCTGACCTAAACAAGGTTGTTTGAGGTCACAAAGAATATACAATCAAGTTCAATTATTAGAGATGTTGTAGTGGTTTTTTGATATACGAATGTGATCAAGTGTTGTGATCTAAGTGTGAGCTTAAATGCCTAAGGCTATCAGATGCAGTGAGAAGGTGTCTACATTTTCAATGTACCTAAAGTTGTTGGAGGTAGTGAGCCAAGGGTTGTGGATGGTGTAGATTTTTTGTGGTGGATCTTGTTGTGCATGTTGCACACACGCCCCATTCAGAATGGGGACCCTCTCTTCCCTCTTTTGATTGTCGGCCCCTTTTGTGTTGCCTCATTTTGCGTGCTCATTTTGTGCCCTATAATTTCAACATGTTCCCAAAAGTCATATTTTAAGCTTGACCAAACTTGGGCCACCCCAAAATGTGAAATCTAAGGTTAATTCGGGATTCCCTTGTCAGAATGCCTTTTTGGCATCCGTTGTGCCCTCCGGGCCCGAACACTTGGGTTTCCCCTTTTGGATTTCTGTCTTGGTTCTGCCATTTCAAATAGCAGCGATGCGGCATCATTCCAAACCCCGGACCCTGGATTTCGAATCTTCATGTCTGGAATTCTACTCGGACTTCGCCGTTCTGATAGCCACAAGTGGAATTTTTTGGCTGTCATTATCAACTAACTGAGTGATAGAGAATTTGTAGAGCTCCACGGCATCTTGCATTTTCCGCCCCACAGTCTGAGTTCTTTTTCTGATGTCTCCCGTGCATTCAACAATTGAATTCTTTGGGATCTTGAGGTACACCCATCGTCTATGTGCCTTGCCATTTATTTTATGAATTCTAAGTCTTAAGCAATATAAAACGTGAAGTTGGATTTAAAACTAGTAAATTGGTGCCCTCCCCTAAAAAACCCATATGTTAAAAAATCAAGAATCGATTGTTTGAGGCCTCGAAACTCAATCTGGAAATTTACCTCGCCATGGCTATTCTTTGGAACAGTCATTCACATCTCTCAGGCCTAGGCCTTCCCATGGCCGTCCGCTCAAAGCTAAAATTGAACTTCAAAAATTTCATGCGGCCAAATTCATCTTGGACCCCGACCTCCAAATTTCCCATCGCGGGTCTCCGTGTTGCTCCCGCCATTCCGAACGGCCTTCCCCAAGCATCTTTCTGACCTCTGGGCCTCGGCCACATGGTGTCCATGTCAAAACCTCAACAAAGTCAAAATCGGCAAAGGGAAGCAAACTGTCCCTGGGATCGGATACTTGAAGTTCTATTCCTAAAATTTCGTTCTAACTCCGTCGTTCTGACAGCCTGTCCCGCGCACCCTCCTGGACCTCGGACCCCGATCACATGATGTCCAATCCCAAATTTGAAGAAGAAACCAACGTCTAAAATCAAGTCGGACTTCAGTATTCGGAGGTCCATCTTCGGGATTCAGTTTTGACTTCACTGTTCTCGTGGCCTGTCTTGGATGACTTCTCGACTCCCAAGCCCCAACGCTTCACCCTCCATCTCAACTCACCAACGTGAACCAGCATCAAGTGCATTATGGGCCCCAACTTCCAGAATTCTATGTTGCTTTCACCATGTCGAATGGCCTTTCTGAAACATCTTCCCAACTCCCGGACATTCGAGGCCCAAGCCTCTTTCGGATTCTGACCACCGGAATACCCCTCCCGGGATTTCGTTCCACTGGCATTGTTTTAATGGTGAATTCGGGATGACTTTCTGACCTCTGGGTCCCAATCCGCTTGTCATTGCCTAGTTTTCCTGAATCCTCAAACCATCTCCAGAGATTTTCCTCCAAAATTTGGCACCTAGATTGCCTCCTCCATTTCGCCATTGTGAATGGCTGAACCGCAACCACTTCCCAATGACGGTGGTCCGAGCTTCAGATTCCAGTGCCCAAAATTCCACCTCCCCTGTGCCATTCCTAGGGGCTATCTTGTAGCTAATACCCGAACTCAAAATTGAAGGCTCAAATGACCTCCAAATCCAGAATGGATTTTGACCCACTTGCTAAAATTAGGTCTTCCTTCACGACAACCTTCAGTTGACCAAATCCAATGTCGAGAAGTGCCTTTGGGAGTTTCATCCTCAATTTTCCCTTTCAAACGGCAGTCTGCCAAGGGAACTCCGGCCCTGGGAGCCCAGGTTGTCTGCCTTGCTTTCTAATGATGAAGTATCAAGTGTTATGTGCTTATTAATGATTGCAGAGCTAATCTTGATGTGCAAGGACTCGTTCGGAGCCGTTTTGTCATGTTTATTGTTACTGATTCACGTCTTTTGTGCAGGTTTTATGGAATCCGGTGCAGAAACTTTTGGTGTCTCCAAGGAAAAAGAGAAAGGAATAGCCAAGACAACTCGAGGTAAGGAGGATAAGGACCTGATGAAGTACAACTTTTAAGGGGTCCCCATACAATCCAGGATCACCACTCTTTGGAGAGATGTCATAGATACCAACATCAATCAGGTCGAGTTAATGAATTCATACAGAGAGACAAGATGAATCCCAAAATAGAGAACGCAAGGTTGATAAAGAGTAGTAGAATTGCCAAGGCTATAGGCTTCCCGCCAGCCTTAGTAGCCCCAAAATTGATAATGGCGTGCATAGAGGCATACCAACCTGACACCAGAACTATAGTGGACTGGGATGGGAATATCCTTGCTGACATGTCCCCATTAGGTATAATGACGACGTTCCATATTCCCACCTTTAAGAGCATGGAGACCCCAACCATGGAAGAATGCAAAGAGCTATGGGAGCAAGATCCGTTGAGATGCAAGAAGTTGATCAACCAGTACTGGTTGAAGGACAAGTGGGGAAGTGCTAGCAATCTCCCTTAGAAGCTCTATCACAGAAATTTCTTAAAGGATTACCATGACCTCGTGACCTTGCTAAGTTGGGTGATGGGCCTTCCTGCTATGGCCTTCTTCCAAGAATGGTTGTTCTATTTTGTGGAGTAGATTCTCCGTGGTGATGGCACCGCCTTCTATTCGAACGAGATAATCAGTGACTACTTCCACGAGCAATTTACAACCATGAAGAAGACCTCCAAGTTCTTCATGACCTCCTACTTGGTGTATTCCCTCGCTGATCGGCAACATTATCAAGGATTGATGGTGCTACCTAGTGATCCATCAGGGGCATAGTTCAATCCTTATGATAAATACCCTCAACTGCAGTACCGAAACTTCAAGAGGGATTACGGTCGGGTGAAAGATGCATTCATTGCCCACATCATTTGATCTCTCAGAGGTGACTTTCAAAGAATAGTTTCTCACAATGCCAGAGCCCTCCTCAAGAAATATGCCTTCCTTTACATACGGTTCCCAAAGTTTACATACATTTGCACCTAGGGATTCACAAAAAGACCAAATAAGCTGCCCTGGTACCCCAACGACCGGATTATTCTTTTGGAGTTGACATGGCAGCTGAGGCACATCCATAACATCTTGAGTAGAAAACACCTAGCAGGTACACCTTACCCCATTGGGCTCGGCCAAGGAATGTACAAAATTCATACCTCCCAGTGTGTGAAGTATTCAGAAAGGGAGTTGGTCGAATACCATTTCTAGCAATATACAACTCGACCTCGAATGGATCCATATGGACACATCAGGAAGGCACTAGGATGGGAGTATGCCCATCTCCACAACGTCAAAGATTTATGGGCCAATTGTAAAGATGATCTTGAGGTGTGGTTGCAGCACTACATGCGCATGACCACCATCTATGTGTGAAAGATAAACTTGTGTCCAATTCATAACCAGCTTGAGGAGGATGATGACATGGTGATTGATCCAGATGATGTTGTCACCAATTTTCCACTACCTATGATTGATGGGAATGAACCAAAGCTTGACAACATCAATATACTCACTAAGCCCATTGAGATCCAAACAAGGGCATGGATCGACAAAAAGGTGGCCCGAATGAAACAACAGGGGGTTGCCTTATCGTTTAATGAACATACGAATGAAATTACAAGTGAACCAAGTGGCTCTAATGGTGGAGTGGCTACCACTACAACTGGGGAAACATCCAAAACCTCACCATCAGTAAAAACCAAGAAGAGAAAAGAAGCCAATGAGTAGCTACCCAAACCAAAGGTTTACACCCATAAGGCTTCTAAGCCCCAGCCATCCAAGAAGAAGGAAAAAAAAACTGGGGGTGCGGAGACGACTGTGATGCCCAAGGGTCCACCCCGTAGGATAGGGGGAGAAGGATCTAACTCGCCAAGGCCTCTGCCTACTATGGTCACTGCCACTACTGTTGTTGCCCATACCCCACTTACTTTGCTTGCAATTTCCACTTCCTCCCCGCCTGCGATGGATATCTCCGTCCACCTTGCTTCCACCTCTCCAATCTTGCAGATTATTCCCATCGATTCATCATCCACCAAGACCTTGCTAGTCTCCTCTTCCTCTATTTCTCCTTCCCTCCCCTCTACTTCCGCTACTATGATGCCTACCCTTAGCCTCCCAAAGTCCTTCATGAAGTAAATGCAAAATGTACCATCTAAGCTTTCGGGGATGCTTACTAATCCAATGGTTCAAGTTGTGATAGCTCAAGCTATGGCCTACACTCCAACTCCCCCTCCCTCTACAGAACAACCGAAGATGAAAGTGACAATGCAAATATCAGACTAGCTCAAGCGACGGCAGCTAGAGGCTGGGAAGATGCCAGAAGATGAAGAATTTGAGTACCACAAGCATCCACTATTCAAACGATGGGAGATAGACGAGGTGGCCTATGAGTCTCCCAGTGAGAGCAGCAAAGGGCTAGATGCTGAATTTATTAGAGAATCAAATGACCCTGAGCTCAATGCAGAATGGGGAAAGCAGCTCAAGGAGATTGAGGATAAAGAAGATGAGGACCGATTTGCGCGAGAAGAGGAAATTGCTGCTCCGGAGACTGAGGGCAGCAGGTCTCCAACTAAGGGACATGGCCAAACCCTAGACCATGAAAAGGAAACATCCCTCCATCAAGATGAGCAGGAGGAGGATCCCAAAGAGAATGAACACAATCAAGATGGAGAAGAGAGAGGTGTTGAAAAGGAAGATCCATCCAAGGAGCAATTGCACACTAAGTCCCCCACTAGACATGAAACACTCGAACAAAACTTTGATGAAGACAAGGAAGATGTAGGAACTGAGGAGAAGGCTCTTGTTGTTAGAGCTATTGAGCTTGAGAAGGAGGACAGAGAGACTCAAAGTGAACCACCTAGGGAAGAGCCCCAAGTACCTGATTGGCTGTAGAGGCAGCTAAAGCAAAGACTTCTGCCAAAAAAAATCCTAAGGCAAGGCTGGAAGCCATTCTGGCCAGAGCACAAATAAGCACCAAGAAGGAGAAGAAGCTGAAGATTAGATCAAAGGTGACCATGGATGCCTCAGGATCATGGGTAGTACAGATAGCAACACCAATGGTTCGAGAACAAGTGATAATTTATAACATCTCCACCATCGATTTGGGAGTTGCCATAAGGGAGAAAAAGGTTGATCACCTCTAGGCATCGGTTCCCACGGTGGTACATCTTATCCAATAGGATAAGGTTTCAAAAGAGGAGCTCAAGGCACAAGTGACCGATCTAATGGCCTATATTCAGCAATGGTCATCCCCGGATGAACAATCCACCATGTCATTGGCCCCGCCATAGTTGCTATCTCAAGAATAGATCAACAAGTTAGAAAAGAGAAGGAACTTAGACAAGACTATGAAAAACTAGTTCTAATAGATCTTGGACATGGGAAACACAGGTATCAATTTGGTTGTCTAGACAGCAAATAAGTTCCTAGAAGTACAAAGAACCCTTGAGGGAATGAGGCCAGTTTGCGAAGAGTTCTCGAGGAAGTATGAGGCTACCTACCCAAAGATTGAGGCCATATTACCAAGTGACGTCTGGGAAAAGTACCTAGCCTTCAAAGACGATGACCACTAGTTAGTGGATGTTTGGAAGCGAGATTTCAATCATAGAAGGAAAAGGCTGGAGCAGATCTTGGAATGGATAGCGTCGGACATCGAATGGGCTAGAGATTCCAGACAAGAGTGCGCTCAGTACCTCAAGCTAGTAATGGGGTATGAGCTACCCGTTGTCAAGATTTATCCTGAGAGCATAAATCCCCACTTCTTACGAAACATGGAGGATGGGATGTCGGCTGAAATCACCATGAACTTCATGATTTTTGCAGCCCGTGCCTTCGTGCAATCAGAGCTTTTCAGGGATAATGTTGCCAAATATGAAGAGGATTGGAAGAAGCTTGTCAGCAATTCCTAGGAATGGAGCTACCAAGTGTTGCGATCAGACATCATGGAGTTGGACAAGTTTCAGCCATTAATCTTGAGCTTTATAGAGTATGTCGTGTTGAAAAAGCGAGAAGGCAACCCAATCATCGATGAAGAATTCCTTAAAGAATAGCTACAGCAAAGGGCAAATTACTAAAAGATGAAATTGCTATAGTGCTTTCACTAGGTGACAAAATAGGGAAAAGACAAGAAAGTGTTATAAATGAAATGTATTTGGGGGTAGGTGAAACCCTAGTGTAAGGTGAATCCTGGCCACACAATAGAATCGAATCTTAGCTACTCATTTTTCTTTTTAAAAACTATAAATAGGGCTCTCCTCCTCTCACTTTAAGAGAGTTGAGTTGTTGTAAAGGCATGCTACATAAATTATAATAGAAAATACAATCATTTTTTGTTGTATTTATGGGTTTCTCCACTTGTTTCATGATTCTTCTCCCTTTATTTATAACTTTACTTTAAGTTACTTTGATGTTCTAGTATCCTTAGATTAGATTTGGTGGATTTAATATGTTGTCTTTGGTTTTGAAGATTGTTGTTGTGTGTATGCTCTCCTTGTCCATACTTTTGGTCATTTGTTGTTGGTAGATGACTATGTATAGTTAGCCTGGACTTTAATTTCATTGTTTCCCATTAAAATTTATTTTTATTCACATCTCCATGGCAAATGAATGATGAATATCTGCAGTCTTTAGAAGATAGCATAGATTTCATGACATTGTGAGAATTTAGATTAAATGAAATTCTATTTAGGGAAATTTTCCACAGCAGGAACCTCCATGATCACTTTTCATCGATAGTTGTAGGTCTAGGAACTATCCTTCTTCCTCACCCTTTTTTCCTTTTTTTTTAGAAACAACTTGTGTTAAGGTTCATTCCACATTGTAAAGCCAAATCTGACGAAACAATGGAGTCCAGGACTCCTGCTTGAACCTGCAGCAAGAAGCAATAATTCCATACCCACTAAACTCCATTTATCAACCCAATTCCCCTATAGCTTTAACCATGTAAGACTGCCTTGTGATTCCAAAAAAATCACATCAAACAACTGATATTCCAAGCATCATCATGGCCTGACATCCGAGAGACCTTGGGATAGTGTTCTGCAATTTGATTGTGGAGGATTGTCTTTCAAGAGAGGTAATGCACCTACGCATTACCTATGTTGTGAAGTGCATAAAAACACCATCAACAAAACTAGTGCTATAAGGAGGGCCCAAAGGGTAAAGCTAGATCAAATTGGGTCATTCTCCCCTGAGAGATTCCACTGAGTCTTGAGGTCTACATCAAACAAGGGAGAGTTGCAGGAATTACAGCCCCCTATCCAAGCTAAGAGAGCTAAACAAAGGAGACCATCTATCACTGATTCACCGGATCAACTCGCTGCTCTTTCACACCCGTCTCCTCCACCTTCATTGGTAGCACCATCTTCCACTCATCCAATCCATATAACTTTCTAGGTTGCGACTCTGTCTAGGCTGAACACTGCCTTTCAGCCAAACGCAGTCACCAGCCCCACTACTGCCTCACCAGTTGCTGATGCCCCATTATAGATACCAACCAATTTGGTGTAGCCACCTCCACCGCTCTTTCCAATGGTGTGGCTAGGTAATAGCCCATCTCCTCTCACCTTCAACCTCTACCATGATATGCCAAAGAATCCCGAGAATTTTTGTACGAAATTCAATTCTTGAGATCCACAAAGGACAGCCGAGGAACATGTCAAGATCTTAGAAATTTTCCTGAAGACTATGCAGATCATATACGAGGATGTAGCTTGCAGGATCTTTCCTTACTCATTAGGGGAGGAGGCCTTCTACTGGTATGTCAATTTGTCAGCCAAAACCATCAACACATGGGATCTTTTCAAGAATGCATTTATGCAGAAGTTTAAGACCCCTATCAGCCCCATAGATTTATATTGACACTTCATGTCGGTTCAAAGGGAAATCAATGAACCAATCAGCTCATTCAATTATCACTTCCACAAAGCGTACACTCAACTGTAGGCCCCGTACATTTTCAAAGATGTTGTTGTCCTGCCTGTTTACTATGCAGTGTTGGACAACCTTACTTCAGCCTTGGTGAAAAGGATGAGACCGCCACCTGTTAGGTTGGTCGATGCATATGTTGAAGCCATCATTGCCAGCATAGATTTGGGGTAGAATATATCTGGCCCACTGCCTTCTCTTGGGTGAACCACACATCTGGCACAGATACAGGGACTCACACAAGCTTTGTAGCATCAAACACCCTTGCTAAATCTAGTAACACAACTACCTATGGTTCCGCATCCTTGGCAACTAATGAATCAGGCATATCCGGTACCTCACTACTTGTTGCCCCAGCAGTAACAGACACATCTGCAACAACCCTAGATGCTTGTGTACCTTGAAGTAGTAGAATTTCCACCCGCTCATTAGAATCAGTTGGTGGCACAACTTGTGTTCCTTCAGAATGCCACACCGTAACCAAACAACACCGAAAAGGATAGAATCGACGAGCTCATAGAGATGATCAAGAAAATGTCAATCAAGATGACACACTTAAGAAATCAAAATAACTAGCTACAGGCATCACAAAAGAGCATCCAGGCCAACCTTAATAGGGAAAACTGAGATCAACGTGAAAATTGGGACAATCGAGATGCTAGCACATCATCGGAGCAGAATTATGATAGAAATTAGAACTTGGGTCAGAAATTCGACAGAAGACCCTTCCAAAGGAAAAAATGGACATGGAACACACACCCCAACAATGGTGGCATTCCCATACCTCTTGATCAGCTCAATAGCAATAGTAATGAAAACCCTACAAGCAGAGTTTACCTGGTAGAGGCTACTTCATCTGGTTGGTGCCACATTCACAAGACGAGCTGCCATTCCCAATTGGATTGTCTGGAATTCCAAACTACAGCCGAGATTTTCTAGGTGGAAGTTCAGAATGTAGTCGACAACTCGGGATGCAAAGACATTGTCCCATCTGATCCATACGACTCCCTGATATTAGTGTTAAACCAAGCTCCTTTCCCAAGGGCGGAATGCAACACTCCAAAGCTAGAGGGTGTCGATTCGAACAGCAATGATAACAAGGCAGAAGAGGTAAATCCCAAAAGTCCTTTAGCTTGGCTCTTTGATTCAATAAATAATGGTCCTAAGGATGACGAAGAAGAGCTTAGGGAGGACGAATTCCAAATGTTTCACTAGTGGAATACCCCCTAAAACCTTCGAAATAGACCAGTTGGAGGTCAAGTTGGGGGTCCTTTCACGACCTCCACCCCACCAAACAATTTTAGCACCCCTCCCGACCCGAATGCAAATAATAATCCGGGTTTTCAACACACACCCACATGATATCTTAGTAGAAATAAATAGCAAAACAATAGCCAAAGCCAAGTCACCAGCTCCTCCCAAAATGTTTCCCATGATCAAGAGATTGAACAGATGGGGGAGTACATTGCTGAAGAATTTAAAAATGTGAAGCTAAGTGTGTCTACGTTCAAACTTTTAAAAGTGTCTGCCGTCAGGAATGTCTTTTTCAGAGTGATAAATGGGACTCCATTACAAGAGTCGGCTCAGGAAATTCTGGTAAAGAAAGTCTCCTTTAGCAATCAACCAAGTGAACTGGTGGTTAGGAAAATCTATAACAGTAAGGCTAACCTACCAGCAGGAAGGCAGGTAAACAAGCAATCTGACAGGGGAGCTAGTCAGATACCAACCCAAAACAAGGGCAATGAGAAAGACAAGGCCCAAGTCACTTAGGTGGACATTTCTGGAAGGTTGTTTCAAGGGAAATTCGAGACTCCTCCCTTTCTGACCACTGTCTGTGTGTTCAAGAAGAACCTCCATAATTGCTTGTTGGATTCAGGAGCCTTGACCAATGTCATGCCCCTGAGCGTGTGCAAGGCACTCAGAATAACGCCAACTCCTTTCTGACAAAAGGTGATGCAACTTGATAAAACCAAAATTAGCATAGTGGGGGAGATCAATAGGATACCCATGCAAGTTGTTGCTAATCCCTGGATCCAACAAACCATTGACATTTAGGTAGCTGATATCCCAGACACGTATGGCATAATCCTAGGAATGGATTTCATAATGGCATTGAACAGATACATTGCCATGGATTACTCTCACATGTGGCTATCATGGAAGTGAATGCCCAATCAGATCCGGATTGACAAAGAACCACAGATGAAGTTTATGATTACTAAGTACAACAACATGAACAAGGTATTGTATGCTGAAACAAGTCTGGGAAATTATTCTCTAGTGGCATATTGAAATGAACGGGAATATCCTAAGGACCAAGGGATGAGCGAGGTTTTCCTCGTAGTATGCATCCCACCTTCTTATTTGGCCAATATTTCTCAAAGCACTGAAGTGCTCATCGAAGTTGATGACAAAGGGCTTGGAGAGAGTGATACTCAGGGATTGCTCAATGGTTTCCAAGATTTCATGAAGAAATGTGTGCATGACCAGCTCAAGCTAGGAACTCGAATGAACTTCCAAGAACTCTTACTCCCTAATTGATGTAGGGTGCACAATGTTGCTCACTCAAATTTTGATTGCTGCTTGTGCCAAACAACAATTGAACACATTAAAAAATAGGCTATTCTGAAGGAGAAAATAGGATCAGCATTACGCGAACAAAAATGTTCCATCCCTATGGCCCCTAAAGCAGTCACTGAAATGAAAGCCCCACCGAGGGTGAAATCTGGATCTGTCAACCCTACGCCCAAGGATTCTCCTAGATACTGGACGTTGCAATTTCATGGTTCTAAATCCAAGCACGAAGCTGGGGCCGGTTTCGAGTTGATCAGTCCCAAGGGTAAATCGTACTTTTCTGCTCATAGGCTATAGTTTTATTGCACTAACAATGTGGCAGAATATGAAGCTTTGGTCTTGGGCCTCTTAATGGCATTAAGAAAAGATTTCAAGATGCTCCAAGTGTATGGAGATTCGAAGTTAGTTGTCAAACAGGTTAGGAAGTTATATTCCTTCTATGATTGAAGACTCACAAACTACCAGCACTGCGTATGGGATCTTTTGGAAGGGCTTGATGCATTCAACATTCAACTAATTCCATGCACTCGGAATCATACTGCCAATGCCCTGGCCCAAGCGGCAAGCACATTGCAGCCATTATCCCTAGCTGGCCTCTGAAGATTCATAGTGGAGCTTACCTCTGTCCCGTCAGTGCCAGATAACGTAGCTAATTTCTAGGTATTCAACGATGACAAACATATCCTGGATTTCATTACCATTTCAAATGTGTTTGCTATGCAGATAATCGACAAGGCCGAACCCCGAGAGGCGGACCTAGATATAGAAGGGATAATCAACCTAAAAACCAACACCATCCCCAGGGGAATGGTTTAATTGGAGTAGATCTTTGACCTTGATTAGACTAGGACCAGCAAGCTAAAAAGGATACCATCAGTAGTCAATGTGACACTCACAACCTAGGAACAGCAAGGAATGCCAAAAATGTGTTCATAGGTAAGGTGTAGACCCACAAAGAAAGAAAAGGGATAATTGATGCTCTACGAAAGTATCACGACATCATCACCTAGAGCTATGACGATCTCAAAACATATGACACGACGATTATCATGCACACTATCCCTCTTAGGCCAGATGCAAAGTCATTCTGGCAGCGGCAATGCCCTGTCAACACTCTACTGGAGCCAATAATATATAAGGAAGTACAGAAGTTACTATCAGCCAGGATTATCTTTCCAGTTAGACACTCCACATGGGTAGCAAACTTGGTTCCTATTAGAAAGAAAAATGAAGAAATCGGATTGTGCATGGACTTTTGCGGTCTTAATCGGGCCTCAGAGAAGGACAACTATCCTATACCCTCATTGGACGAGGTGTTACAGGTAGTAAACGATTCCCAGATGATGTCCTTCCTATATGGATATTTGGGATATAACTAGGTCATGGTGCAGTACGAAGATCGACACAAGACAGCATTCACCACCAAGTGGGGAACCTTCACATATAGAAGAATGTCATTTGGGCTCATCAACACTGGTGCCACTTTCCAGCACGCCATGGATATTGCATTCAAGGACTTGATAGGCAAGTGCATAATCATTTATATGGATGATTTAATAGTATTTTCAAAGTAGCGGAGTAATCACATCGCTGAATTATGCAAGGTCTTTGAAAGGTGTCGCACATTTGGGGTTTCCCTTAACCCGAAGAAGTGCATCTTTGGGGTCACTGAGGGGAAGCTCCTTGGACATGTCTTGTCAGAGTGGGGAATTTCTATCGACCCCGAACGTATCCAATCCATTATGAAAATCCAATTGCTAGGCAGCAAGAAAGAATTAAAATCTTTCTTTCGAAAGATTAACTATGTCCACAAATTCATCACTGGCTTCGTAGAAATAGTGAAGCCCCTCAATGCCATGCTGAAGCAAGATGCCAAGGTTGAGTGGATTCCCGAAGTTAAGTAGGATTTTGGGGAAATCAAGAAAGCAATTGTTGACGCCCCTATTCTAGTTAGCCCCAATTACCTAAAACCCTTTTACGTATACTCCTTTGCTTCAAATCATTCTTGTACCAGTATCCTGATGCAAAGGATGACGAGGGGAGCAAGCATCCGATTGCTTTCATGAATGCCCCCCTAAAGGATGTCGAACTGCGCTATCATAACATTGAAAAATAGACTTATGCCCTTGTTAAAGGAGTCAAGAAGTTCTAGCACTTTATCTTACACAACAAGGTTTTTGCTATAGTTCTTGACCCCGCTGTGAAAACTCTACTTATGCAGAATGAGTTAGGGGAATGTAGGGAAAAATAGATCACATTGTTGTAGGAATATGACATGGAGATCCAGCTGATGAAGCTAGTAAGAGGATAGGTACTCACTCGAACAATGGCAGAGGTAGTTATTGATGCTGGACCTAAACTCACCATACAGCAGTACCAGCTAGAGGATGTTTCCCCAAGAGAATGGTACGAAAACACAGTGTACTACCTATTGAATCATAGATGTCCACCTCATCTCCAGGGGGTCCAAAGACGAGCCCTTAGGTTGAAAAGCAGGAACTATATATTGCAAGGGTGCCATATTATACAAGAAGAATCATGAAGGTATCTATTTGAGATGCCTTGGTAAGGAGGAAGTTGAGTGTATTCTTAAGGAATTCCATGACAAATTCAGAATCGGACATGGTTTGGGTCTATCAACTACATATCAAATATTGAGAGCTGGGTATTATTGGCCCACCATTTTCAAGGATGCTCACAGTCATGTTCGTACCTGCCATGTGTGTCAGACTGCTACCACCAAAGAAAGGAACACTACTGTCCCATTACAACCTATTCTGGAGGTAAGGCCTTTCATGCAATGGGGTCTCGACTTCATTGGTCTGGTAAGTCCTCCATCATCTGCAGGACACAGGTACATTCTAACCACTTCATATTACTGCACTAGATGGATAGAAGCAATAACTTGTAGGCAATGTACAACTAAAGTAGTAACCAATTTCTTAGAAAGTTTCATTTTAAATCATTTTGGTTACCCATATGCCTTGGTATGCGATAACGGCCTTGCGTTTGCTTCATTAAAATTCACAAGCTAGGCCTTTGACTATGGCATTTCCCTCAAATTTTCATCTAATTATTACCCTCAAGGCAATGGCCTTGCTAATTCCACCAACAAGAATTTGATCACGGTGATCAAGAAGCTGCTAGATAGGAATCCCAAGGATTGGCATACCCAACTCCGTTTCACCCTATGGGAAAATCGCACCCATCACAAGGCTGCCCTCGGAGATTCCCCATACCATCTAGTCTATGGATTAGAGCTCGTCTTTCCTATACATTTGAAAATCCCCACCCTCTATTTTGTCAACGATTATTATGGAGGAGACTATAGAGAAGCTCAGCTCGTCGAGTTGTTGCACCTTGAAGAAGTATGAGATCATGCATTAGAAAATTTCACCAAACATTAGGGCATAGTCAAGCGATGGTCAACCATCAAGCCAAAGTTAAGGCCTTCCATATTTCTGATCTAATCCTCTACTGGGACAAGGCCCATGAAAAGAAAGGGGGACACAACAAATTCGACAAGCTTTGGCTTGGCCCCTTTCAGATTGTTGAAATCCTTGGAGATAATGCCTTCCACCTAAAGACTCTCACTGGTGAAGACATCTCGTTGCCCATCAATGGGCAACATCTTAAGCATTATTTCCAGGCCTAAGCTCTTTCAGGGATGTCTATGTAAATACCTATACATAGGCTAGGATAGGTCCCCTGCTTTGTCCTCCGATTTTGCCTACTAACCCGACTATTTTTTTTTCTTGATCTTGGAAGATCCTTCCTATTCTGATGTGGTGGTCGTGCTTGGCCCAATAGTGGTTTACCCCACTACTTTCTCTTATGTTGTTCTCTAGATAAGCCCTCATTCCCTACTGCTAACCTCTAAAAGTTCCTAAGCATCGATTTTCAACTTTCAAACTTTGCACTAACCTAGGGTGGTTGTCCTCTTGGATCCCCTACATTTATCATGGAACACGCAAAACACATTTTAATGTTTCCAAAGAAGTGGTATGGTGATTGCCGGGAAGAAGGGATAAGTGAAAAATCTAAAGTCTGCTCCAGTGACCACTGCGATTCCCAAGCCCATTGTGAGCTTCATTGCTTACGCAGTTGAACCAAAAAAAAAAAAGGAATATCAAATAAAAGAAATAAATGAAGTGAAAGTAGCAACCATATGGGTGTGCGAATATCTCTACCAGGGCTATGGACGCCTGGCTGGCAGTAGAGCTATGTTCGTGGGGTCATAGCGACAACTCTGTCGGGGCTATGGATGCCTGACTAGTAGTGGAGCAATGTCTAGGTTACTTTTGGGGTTAGGCAAACTACATAGCTTATCTCTCCCAACT